>JH720324.1:147778-329976 GCA_000231825.2 Tetrahymena elliotti 4EA
CAAACCACCCAAATTAGTTAATCAATTGCTCATAAATTAAAATATTTTTTCTCATTTAAAAATGAGTAATTAATAATGAATCACTATTTTTACCTTAGGTCAAGAGTCAAATTATCGAGATTAGAGCATTTTGCTAACTCTGAACCTAATCCTTAAGTATCCATTTCACCAAAATTATTCCTACTTTTAAAAATTTATCAAAATAAATATAATATAAAGAGATAGTTACAAGAATGAGAAAAACATAAAGATTTGAATTAAATATGATAGTAACAAAAAAAATGAATGAGTGAATTAACAACTGAAAACTAATATCAAATAAACCAGCAAAAATGAGTCTACCAGTTTTTCATGAATTAAAATCTTTTATACTCATTCCAAAATGAGTAATTAATAATGCAACACTATTTTTACCCAAGGAAGAGAGTCAAATTTTAGAGATTAGAGCATTTTGCTAACTCTGATCTTAATCTTACTGCGCTCATTTCATCAATATTATTCTCACTTTTAAAATAATAAAAATACATATTGGAAAAGAACTATTTAAAACAATTAGAAACTAAAGATTTGAAGCCAAACAAATATCAAGTAAACTAACTCAAGTCAGTAATTTACTCATAAATTAAATTAATTGTCTATTAAAAAATAATAATATTTAAACACTGCTTTTGGGGGTCAAAAATCCTATTTTATTTTTTGAAAGAAAAATGAATAATTTTACCTGAGGTTGATATGAAGATTTAAATAAGAAGCTAAATTTGAGCTGTGCAACTTTAAATATGTAAAAATTAAAATATAATTATATCTCAAAAGAAATTGAAGTACTTCACTGAGATCTGTAAAATAATTTATATTTTATATTGACATTTTATTTAAATTTGTTTAGAAATTAAATTTTTTATGAAAAAATGGGTAAATAATATTAAAAATTAGATTAACTTTTTCAAACAAAATTTTGCAAAAACAGAAATCCGAGAACTCTCTAAAATATTGATAAAATAGATCCGAATACCACCCTTTTCTTGAGAACTCCTCTCCGAATCTGAATTTCAGAAATCGAACAAAATTTTTATATTCAAAATTGTTAATAATATAAGAAATTGTGTATCAAATTTAAGAAGAACAGAATATTTTTAGGAAACATTTTAAGATAAAATTTTGGTTTGTATAAAAATTGTGCAATTAATTAAAATTTGAATGTTAAGGCTTATATCTAATTCTTAAATTTATCAATCTTTGTTTTCATTGGATAATCTTAGAAAAGTAAGATTACCTTTTACTTATTCAAAATTACCATTGCAATTTTATTAAATAGTTATAATTCAAAATAAATTAAAAAAATGAATTCAGAAGAGCTTAAACTAATCATTAAACAAGTATTCAATGAGGAATTATAATAATTACAATTTAATTAGTAATTACCTGAACATGTTTAACCTGCTTTATTCGCAAAAAAATAAGGGGAGTAATTGATAAAAAGTTAATAATTAAATATAAAAAGGAATGTAGAGGACAAATAATAAATAGCAAAGAAGGTAATTGCTTGTGGAAATAATAACTTAATAGCTCGAGAGAATGGTCTAAATGATAAAAATTATTAGAAATTATATTGATGCCTATATTGAAGAAACAAAACCCAATCAAACAAAGTCTTAAAGGAAGAAACAAAAAAGAGGAAAAGGACCAAAATACTTAAAAATGGAGATTGAGGTAATAAAATGGATTAAATCCTAAAGATAATTAAGTTTAACTATTGGTAATAACTCAATCAGGGAGAATGCGAAATAGTTGTGTCCAGATAACCTATTCAAAACATCATTAGGATGGCTTGAAAAGTTTAAATTGCGATGTAAAATATCACACAGAACCCCGAATGAGTGCATTCTTATTAATAATACCAATGCGTGGATTACTGAAGATCTCTATCTCATTTATTTAAAATTGATTCTATTCAATCTAAAATATGACAAAGATAAGTATTAACTTTGTTTACTATAAATAAGCCTTTCAAACATAGAATTCGATCACATTACAATAATTGGCTAAGCTTAAAGCTTAACGCATAATAAACGAATGATAAAGATCCAATAAACACAGATCTTTATTAATGGATAATTAAATATATTAAAGAAATTACAAAAGAAAATATACTTAAAGGCTTTAAATTGTGTGGCTAAATATGGATAATTCTGAAAATGATTAACTTAACCCTAAATTAAAAGATTAAATTCTATTTTAAAAAGAATTGACAGAAATAGTAAATTAAACTAATATTAATGAATATTCGTAATAATAATATGAGGAAATTATTCATATAATTAAACAAAATAAAGATGAGAATCAGCAGAAATATGAACTAATTGATTAAACAGAACAATAAATCAACGAAATAATTGAAGATGCTGAATCACTTGAATAATTTGAAGGAGAAGAAGATTGTTGTGACTAATATGATAATGACACCAATGAAGAAGAAAGTGATCAAGATACTTCAGAAGTTAATAATTTAAATACAAAAAGAAAATCAAAATTTACTCAATAAAATGAAAAATAACTCCATTTACAGAATGATTAACAATTAATGGAGGAAGAAAGAGAGATAGATGCTAGTGATAAAATGATAAATAAAATATTAATAATGGATTAGAAAAGATGGAAGAAGAAATCACAGAAAAGACTAATAAATATATTTAAAGTTTTTAATATCATTTAATTGAATATTAATAAGCTCTTTAACAAGTGAATATGCTATTTTCAGTATTTTTAATGTTTTTATTTGAATTATATAGTAGTTCTCGAATTCGGAATTGAGCCATTCTAATTATTGTTTTTTCTTCCTTTCTCATACTCGATAAAGAGAGATTACGGTCATATTTTAATTCTTTTAGAAATTATCACCTTTTTAGATCCTAGTTTTTAGATTTTAGATTTTTTATTTCTAAACAAAATAAGATAAATAAAATAACTAATTAATTAACTTTCTAGCCAAATCCCATTCAAAAATCTAGTAGTTTGGAAATGATTAGATGAGTGAATGGGACTTAATAAAAAAGCACTTAATTTAATTAATTAAAAGCTTAGCTAAGCTAAGCGAAGTAGAGTTAAGAAAAATTCAAAAATTAATCAAATCTAACATAATAAAAATATGTAATAGAAAATGGTATAACAGGCCCTCATGGGGCATATTAAATTTTTTGGATTTGGCATGAGGCGTTTTATTAAAAAATTTAGATTTTTTCATCAAAAAATTTAATTTTTGATTAAACATTTTTTAAAATTTAAATGTTAGATTCAAATGTTTAATTTATTATTTTTTAGTTGCCTGTTAACAATTAGCAATGTAAGGTAACCATAAATTATAGTGCAAAATTAATGGGAGAGCCGTTCTGAATGGAATTGCTTAATCCTAAAGAATGAATGAAAATATAAAACCTTTTTTAAAAATATATAAATTATGAACCATAACCATACTGTAAATACAGAAAAAATATTTTCATAAATTATACATTTCAACCATTCATTCCTAATATCAAAATACTCCATCTCAACTATTGCAATCTTTTTAAAATGAGGAATGGCTATAATATGCTCATTTTTATTTATTTAAATAAAGGATTAATAAGAAATCAAATTAATTAAAATGAAATTAAAGCAATTCAAAATTTTAAAAGAGAGATAAAAGAATTTATATGTCAAGACAATATTTTTATTGATTTTTAGCTTCATAATAAAATTTAAATTTAAAAACATAAATTTAATTTATCGTTTCATTAAAAGTAATCAATCCAATTTAATAATGACTAGTTTTTTCCCTTTTAATAGTTTAGATCTTAATCCAGATGTGTTTATATCACCAATATCAATGTAACTTTTTAGAATAAGAAAAAATATTAAAAGAATGAGAAAAACATAAAGATTTGAATTCAATAAGAAAGAAAAAAAATAAAAATTAATGAATGAGCTATCCAAACTAATATCAAATAAACTAACTCAAATTAGCTAGTCATTTACTCATAAATTAAAATCTTTTTTAATCATTCCAAACTGAATAATTAATAATGAAACACTATTTTTACTAAAGCTAAATAGTCAAAGTTTTGAGATTAGAGCATTTTGCTAATGATCCTAATCCTTATGCCCCCATTTCGTCTATGCCACAAAGACTTTTAAAAATTTATCAAATAAATATTGTAGAATGAAATATATAAAAAATGAGAAAATCATAAAGATTTGAATTAAATATGAAAGCAAAAAATAAAAATTAATGAATGAGAGAGCCTAACTAATATCAAATAAACTAACTCAAATTTGTCAGTCAATTTGCTCATAAATTAATTTTTTTTTCTCATTTCAAAATGAATAATTAATATTGAAACACTAATTTTACTAAAGGTAAAGAGTCAAAGTTTAGAGATTGGAGCAGTTTGCTAACTCAGATCCTAACTTTTTGTACTCCCATCCCACCAATATTATTTTCACTTTTAAAAAATGATCAAAATAAATAATAAAAAAAGAGGTATTTAAAAGAATGACAAAAAAGCTAAGGATTTGAATCAATAAATATGAAAGAAAGAAATAAAAATTAATTAATGAGCTACCAAACTAATATGAAGATAATCAACAAAATTAATCAGAGTTGCTCATAAATTAAAATCTTTTTGAGTAGTTCCAAAATGACTAATTAATATTTGAAACATTATTTTTACCCAAAGTCAAGAGTCAAAGTTTAGAGATTCGAGCATTTTGCTAACTCTGATCCTAATTTTTATACACCAATTTCATCTATCTTACAGTTACTTTTAAAAATTTATCTGTATAAATTTTGAAGAAAGAAATAAGTTATCATAAAATGATAAATATTTCATTTAAAAAAATATGTTCAATTTTTTTAGTATTATATATTTTTTAATTGCAATTTTATGCAGTATAAGAACTTAGACTAAAGAATAAATAAAAGAATGAGAATGTCAAATTGAAACGCTATTTTTACTTAAGGAGAAGGGTCAAAGTTTAGAGAATAGAGCATTTTGCTAACTCAGACCCTAATCCTTATGCACCCATCTCACCAATATTATTATCACTTTTACAAAATTATCAAAATAAATATTAAACAAAGATATATTTAAAAGAATGAAAAAAACATAAAGATTTGAATTAAATAAGAAAGAAACAAATAAAAATTAATGGATCAGTGAGCCAAAAAACCCAAATTAGTCAGTCAGTTGCTTATAAATTAAAGTAATTATACTCATTTCAAAATGTATAATATAATGATTGAAACACTATTTTTACAAAAGGTAAACAGTCAAAGTTTAGAGATTAGAGCATTTTGCTAATTCAGATCCTAATTTTTATGCTCCAATTACACCAATATTATTAATACTTTTATAAAATGATCAAAATAAATATCAATGAAATAATTATTTAAAAGAATGACAAAATATGTAAAATAATGAATTAAATATGAAAGAAAAATAAAATAAAAGTAATGAATGAGCTAGCCAAACTAATATGAAGTATATCAACACAAATTAGTCAGTTGCTGATAAATTAAAATGTTTTTACTCATTTTAAAAACATATAATTAATTACTATTTTACCCAAGATCAAGAGTCAAAGTTTAGAGATTAAAGCATTTTGCTAACTCTGATCCTAATCCTTCTGCACTCATTTCATCAATATTCTTCTCTCTTTAAAAAATTATTAAGAGAAATATTGAATAAAGAAGTATTTAAAAGAATGAGAAAAACATAAAGATTTGAATCAAATAAATATCAAGTAAACTAACCTAAGTCATTCAGTTGCTTATAAATTAAATTGGTATTTTATTAAAAAATAATAATATTGAAACATTACTTTTGGGGTCAAAAATCCTATTTTATTCTAAAAAAAAAATGAATAATTTTACCTGAGGCTGATATGAAGATTTAAGTAAGAAGCTAAATTTGAGCTGTGTAGCTTTAAATATGTAGAAATTAAAATATAATTATATCTAAAAAGAAATTGAAGTACTTCACTGAGATCTGTAAAATGTTTTATATTTTATATTAACATTTATTTTTTTAAATTTGTTAAGAAATTAAATTGAATATGAAAAATTAATAAATACTATATTTCCTTTTAGCTTGGCATTCAGTTTTTGCTCATATCTACTGATTTTTATAATAAAATTTAGTGAAATAATATATGTTTACAAAGTTAAACTTAAAAAATGAGGATTATCATCAAAAAATTCATCAATTAAAAATAAGTTTAAATAGTTACAAAATGTATGAATTAATATATAACTTACCATAAATATTTCAAACTATCATTTATGAAGAGGGGTTGCAGAAACTTTTTAAAATATATCAACAATATTTAATTTTTTAAAATCCAACTCAAAGTAATGTTACATATCTTTTAAATACAGGGTATTAATTTTTATTTTATTCCTTCAAAAATGAAAAAATAGTTTAATAATCAATAATTATTAAAGAAATAAAAGCAATTTAACCAATAATAAACAAAATAAAAGAAAATATTCATCACATTTAGAGTATAAATAATTTTTTATGTATGATTAAATATGATACTTACTCAAAAACAAAATCACCATAATTTAAGAATAAGAAAAAATGGGTTATTTGGAAATAAATTAGAAAATAAACCAAAAAGAAGACTTTAAACTAGATTAAAATAAAAGATAGTTTTTTATTTATTTTTTTAAGGTTTAAGTTCAAAATCAATTCTAAGATAATATGGATTTCATTGATTATAATTCTTGATTTTTTTAACTCAACAATTAATTTTCAACAGCATTTTCGCTGAGCATATGTTTGTATTCTTAGATGGTTCTTTTTTCTGAAGTATGGTTATCTTTACCATTACTATTATGATTCTTTTTAGAAGAGGCGTGTGTTCCATTTCTAAAAAATGAACTCTCATTAAATTTGTTAAGACTTTTTTTAGTTTTTTTAGTTTAATAAGAGCCTTATTTTTTTCTCATGTAGACTAAATGTTAGAGTATTACTCTGTCTAGGTTGTTATGGGGCATATAAACTTAAAAGGTTTTAAGGATTTCAAATGGAGTATTGTCTTATTTAGTATTTTAGATGTGAGGCATTTACACTAGCTCTTATAATTATCTTATTAAGTTTTCATTTGCTTATCTCTCAACTAGATTACTTGCCTGCTTTGATATGTGAGTAGTCGTTTGAGGTCTTTTTTTAATAAAATTATCAGTCTTTAAAGTTATTCTTTTTTTGCTTCCTCTTTAGACAGTAGCTTCTTTTTGTTTAGCTTGTACTTAGTTATTTTTATCAGTAGTAACAGAAGGATTATTTAATTTTGTTAGAGAATGATTGTTGGTTGTTGGTTAATTATACATTAATGAATGTATATCTGAAATACTCTAATTAGATACTTGCATGGTAACATAGCCTTTAATTTAGTTATTATTCATTTAAGTATTTAGGCTGTTAACTTAAAAGCTACTGGTATTGAAATTATTAGAGTTATTTTAACCACTATTTTGTGTGTAGTAATTTGCATGATTAATATTAACATAATTATTGCTGTTTGCTACTACATTAATTGAAGATGGAGGTAGCTCAGAATTATTAGATAATTATCTTAACCTATTAGTAGGAGTATTGTTATTCAAATCTCCAACACTGTATTATTGAAAATAGGTTGAATTTGGATTATTAGAGTTCAATTTAATATATTATTGAGGAGGTGAATTTTAATTCTAAACAACTGATTTATCACCATAATTATCATCATTTTCAGGTAAAGAAGAAATTGAAAACTAAACTTTCTTATTTGTGTTAAATGCAAGAGAATTTTAACCTTCTTCACTTCTAGCAGAGTGTCTTCGAAAAAAATTATTAGGTGATTTTTATTAAATTTACAGGTTTTGTGCACTGATAGGAGTGTAATCACTCACCATATTAGAATGACTATCATAGTAATCATGGAGATTACCTGAAATGCTTTTACCATTTTAATATTGTATTTTTATGTTTGCATATTAACTGATTTGATTTGAATTTGACTTTTAGACTTAATTTTTTTACATATTATCATTAATACTTGTTGTTCTTGAGCTTATATAATTTTTAACACCTACTTGGCTATTGTTTCTTACAATAAAATTACTCTAATATTCTAGCTTAATCAAGTCATTAAACCACCCCTCTGTTTGTAACTCATCAATATTTTCCTCTACAAATTAGTTTGCATATTCTTCTATTTAATCTTTGTTTTACAAAGAATTTGTTGTAGCATTTCTTCTCTAAACTTCCTTCTCCCTTATTTAAAATTCATCCTTTACATATTCCTTTATGACCTATTTTCATTTATAAAATTTTCAATTTATTTCTTCAAATTGATTTCAAAAAATTAATTTTGATTGAACAAAATTGTTTGTAAAAAAAATAAAATTTATTTTGAACTCTTTTTAATTTTTTAAAAGGATAATAAATATTTTTACAAAAATGTTAATTAGGATCATAGATAAATCATTTTTAAAAAAGATGAAAAGAGAACCAAAAAATTATTTTGAGAAAATAAAGATTAATTTTATAGTTTTTACTTTGTATTTGTCAAGATGAAGATGAATAAAATTGCAATTTGTAACAAGGTGACTGTTGGATTTACAGCAGTAGCAATAAATTCCAATACTTTCAAATCTGTTGTTAAATATGATAGAGTCTTTGATCATACAAAATCTTTCTAGATCAAGAGGAGAGCTTTGGATTAATTCAAAGAAAGTATTTCTTTTAATTGAGAGAAGTGTTGTAAACTCAATGCTTTTAATAGAAATTGAGCTTTTCATTCCAGTAAAAAAAGAAATTTCCCCGAATGATGATCCTTTTGATAGTATTTTAATTTCTTCGTTGCTGTTTGAATTATAAATTTCAACGCTTCCTTTTTCTATAAAATATATTGAATTATCATTCTCAACATCTTGAATTATTATCTATTCTCCTGGCCTATACTTTTTTTATTCAATAATTCTTATTGTTCTATATAGTATTTGTTCACTGAAATTCTATCTAATAAAATTAACAAAATAATATTCAATTTTTAAGAAAATATTTTATTCTCATGAATAATTAAAAATAAAATAAATAAATCAAAAAATGTTTAAAAGTAGAGATTTTACTTGAAAAGAGGTGATATTTTGAGGACTATTTTATTTGCTTCAAACATAATTTGATTTTGCAATGATTCTGGGAGTAATCTTATTACTTTTTATTACTTTTGTAGATCTTCTTAATTTGATTGAATAAAGAAATATTGCAGATATTCTCTCACTTGGAATTATAAATCAATAGAGATATTTTTCTAGTGCATGAAACCATTTATAGCATTAAAATGTTCGTTGTAAGCTTTTTGATCCGTATTCATTTCAGAGAGAATTTATCCAATTGAATTTAGACTATAACCAAACATACCACAAGCAATTAACATGGTTAAAATTGATAACAAATATTCTCTACTATTTACAGGAGTGATATCTCCATAACCTACTGTAATCATAGTAACTGTTGAGAAATAATATGCTCTTAGGTATTATTCATAAAAAGTTAAATCTTAGATTCCTTTTAATTTATCAAGCCATGTGAAAGTACAAGTTGCTTTACTTGTAGGGTCTTAGAAAGCACATTAGATGGCTTAATTAGAATCATCGATTTTTCCAACTACAAGCCACACACAAGCAAATAAGTGTGAAACAATAAATAAATTAAAAAAAATCTACATTAATGTTATTATTCCTCTATTCATTTTTTTAAGATAAAATCTATCATTGATTTTACTCTAAAATGTATTTGATTCTATAACTTTCAGAAGCACAATAACAAAACATACTAAACCAAATTTATAATTTTAGAATTCTGAATAATTATATCGTTACTAAAAAATAATAATCCATAGCATAATTATGTAAGCTATGTTAACAAATCCATTTCTAGAAAAATATTCTAAAAATATTAAAGTTCTTTTTCTAAGCAAATTTCCTTTTTTATATTAGGCAGTATTTAAATTAATAACAATATCAAATGAAGCAATAACAGCTAGAATTATGTCTAAAGTCTTAAAATAAAAGATGTCACTGAAGTTTATCTGATAAATAAAGTGCAAAGGCAAAAAGAAAAAAAATACAATCACTACTACCATATTAATAATATCCCATAAGAATTTCCATATAGACTAAGGAAGAAAAAGTGGAATCACAGGCAAACTCTCTCTAAACCTTTTAATGAAGTTAGTGGATTAAATAGATTAAAATAATAAATAAACATATTGCTTTAATTTATTGTAATCATTAAACTCATTATTTTCTCTTTCCCAATTACCATACACTACTGATTTATCCCTAAGATACTCAAACTTTTATCTTTAAAGGATAGCCAATCTTTTAGATTCAACAGTAGAAGCCATTTTATAAGCATAATTTTTCATCTTCATTATTACTCCTAAAAAATTAGATTTTCTTTCTTTTTTTTGATTATTATTTTTATCTTGTTCAACTAATTTTTCATCTTTCTTCTTAAATCCTGAAATTGTTATTTAACTTTATTTCTTTCTCTAATTGGAATAGTCTATTATTCCTCTACTCAATCTTGCATTACTTTAAGCAAGAACTCTACTTTTTTACATAGTATTATTTATATTAGAAGGAATCTGTTCATTTGAATTATATCCATTATCCATATTACCTGTGTTTGTTGTCACTTTTATTTTCTCTAATTTCAAATTCTCTCCTCCTTCTCCTATTATCGAGCTCTAATTTGAAAGGCCACTTCTTATTTCATTTTATTCCATTTAATGTTTTTAATCCGGGCTGTATTACCTTGTTGTAAATGCTTTCTCTTTAAAAGAGTAGTTGTGTTTAGTCTAATTTAAATTGGCATTACTACTGTCAAAATATTACATTTCTTGATTATAAGTATTATGTTTACTATTTCCTTTTTCATCATCTACTTTCTTTATAAATGAGTATGTTTTGCTATCCATTTAGAAAGAATCCTTCAGATCACTACCCGATTAAACAGGGCCTTCAGGAGCTCCAGCACTTACTATAGGACTTAATATGTGCATTTCCTGTGACTCCTTTAATTAAGCTTCCAATCCTTTATATTAATTATGCTTTCTTTTATTTGTTAGCTAATCTATTCTTGGCTATTGAGTTCCATATTAAGGCCCTTCACATTATACAGAAGATGCTATACTCTACTATGAAGGTATTTTCTTTCTTGACATATCTAATTTAGTATCGTTTTCATCTTCTGTTAAACTTTTTTCATTAGCCCTTTCTTAAAAAATTTAAACTAATGTATCATGAGTTTTTTGTGTATTTTCAAAATTTAGTTTCAAAATATTTTTCTTCATAAAAATAAACACCTTTAGACCAATACTTTCAAGTCTTTTGCTATAATTAAAACCTAAATATATTATTAATATGAAGATAATATAATTAATTAAAAACTTATTGTTATTTCAAAATAACTAACTCTATCAAGAAATATCAGCAAAAAAATTTATCGATCTTTATTCATTAATGTACAAAAACTATATACAGTATATTATTAATTGATGTTACATTAAATAAAAATATAATCACATAATATTTAGATTCTTTTCTTCTTCTCTTATTATAAAATATTCTTAGCCTTTATTTTTTTTTTGATTTTCCCTTTCTCAGTTAAGGGTTTACTAATTATATCTAATTCTTTCAGTAATCAATTTCTTTCTTTCATCTTAAAAATTAGCAAGTAACACTTAATATTATATTTTTATTTACTGCTGATCATTTATTTTTTTTTAGTAACCTTCATTTTTGTATTTATTTATTTTAAATTCTAATTTAAAAATTAAAGGCTTTCAATCATAATCAAAAATGATTCCAGTATTTATTTACTTCTATTTCTAATTTCTCTAAATGATTTAATTAAATTTATTTGCAAGCATTCATTCCTCATTACTCAAAAATTTATTTTTTTATTTCATTAACTAGTATGATTATGTGGATAAGGATTTAATTTTTAAAATTCCTAAAAAATATTTTTGAAGGGATTATGGTATCTTAAAATAAATTTGAAATTTGATATGTCAAATTATGTTGAAATAATTAATTTAGTTTTAATTTATAATTAATATAGTTCGTGTTAGATGCTTATTAAATTGTAAAATGCAATTTTATTTTAGATTTTTGTATTTTCAATCCATCTAAAAATGTATTAAATTACTAAATATAATTTTAAAATTAAACTATTAATTTTTTTAAAATCTAAAGCAAAAGTTAAAGTTAAAAATTTGAAATTATTTCATTTTACTAAAAATAAATGGAAGCAATCAATATTTACTTTGATCATTTGGAAATTGATGTTTTGTAAGATATCTTAAAATATTTTATTTATGCTAATTAATTTTTAGTAGGCTTAATAATATCAAAAAAGAGTAGGATAAATAAATTATTTATTCATTAATAATCTTGTCACATTTTAACTGTTATGTATCAGATATGTTTATTAATGATATGTACTTATTTTACTTAATTTTGAGATAAATATTGATTCATTTACTAATCCTTTTGTAAAAAATACAGACCAATTAATAAAATTATATTAAAAAAATTGGTATTTTTATTAATTTAGGAATAAATACTTTTATTCTTTTAAATTTTTATTTTTAAGAGATAATTAAGTATTTTTCTTTATTGTGCAACAAAAACCATATTTTTTACTGATCAGATTCTATAAAATAGACAAATAAATAAATCAAATAAGACCAAAAGTGAAGATATTTTTATTGAAATTGACCCAGATTTGCAAATAATACTTACTTTTTTTAAATAGAATTTATAATGATTCATCATTAATATTTAAAAGATTAATAATTTATTTGGCAAGTTAAGAGCATTAAAATTTAGATTTGTCTTATGAAATCTAATAAGAGTTTGCAATAAAATAATAAAACCATTAATATTCTCATGGTAGATGGATTTTTATTTTTAAGAGATAATTAAGTATTTTATTTTATTTTCCTTTATTATGAAACAAAAATCATATTTTTTACTGATCAGATTCTATAAAAATAGGCAAATTAATAAATCAAATAATGAAGGTATTTTTATCGAAATTGAACTAGATTTGCAATTTAATTGACTTTTTTAAATAGAATTTAAAATGAACAAGTCATTCATATTTAAAAGATAGATACTTGAGTAGACTAACTAATAATAATTTATTTAGCAAGTTAAGAACAGTAAAATTTAATTTAGTCTTATGAGATCTAATAATCAGAGATAATAAAATTATAATACCATTAATATTCTTTTATTTTTATTGATTAATAAATATTGATAATTCTTTGATATTTTTTTACTTTAATGTGAAACAAAATTTAGATTTCATTTGTACCTACATATAAAATAGACAGAAAATAATACTAAAAGTGCTGATACTAGTAATTGAAATGCAAACAATAATACATATAGACTTTTTTAAAGATAAAATAATTAATTATTTCTTGAAAAAGAAGATAAAAAATTTTATTTGGCTTGATGAGGCCAATTAACAATTAAGAATAAAATATATAAATATTCTAAAAAGTAATGAGTTTTTGAGGAAAAAGATTTATTTTATTATTTTATTTAAATTTCACTTAATTTTGAGACAGTCTATTTTAAACACTAAATTACTTTAAATTTTTGATAATTAAAAATAATGATAAATCAATTTAAAAATATCAAAAATGATGGAGGATATTTCAGAAAATTAAATACAAAAAACTGAGAGCGAAAACGTCTCTCAAAAGGTCAATTAAAATCCAATAGATGAGTACATGCAGGATGTTGATGATAATTAAAAAAATATTAAAAAAAATCAACAGTCCAATAATTTTAGCAGAAGTCTTAAATCTAGAGATCATTCTACTAATTAGGGTGCTAGCAAAAAGTAGAATAATCTCAATTTAATAGAGTATAAAGTAGATATCTTGAACTATTCTTCCTTCGAGAAACTGTTGGAAAACATTAATGATTAAGCAAAGTTCAAGTCTTCAATGAAGCGCATCAATTTCTTTGCAAATTTAACTTAAGCTGAAGCTGAAGAGATTTAGAAGTTATATGTAAATGAAGAAATCAATCCAATTACGTTAGAAAGAAATAATAAAGACTAGTGTATAACATTAGAATTTACTTCTGAGAAGTAAAAATGTATGTAATACTTTGAGAATAAATTCCTCAATCAAAAGAAAGTTAATTAAGAAATTGACTATTAAATGCTAGATTAGTGCATAAACATTTAGAATAAAAACATGAATAAGGCTTAATTTGATAGTCTCCACAACGAAATGAAAACAAATAGAGACGGAATAGTTTCCATAAGTATTTGTATGTCTGATTTATTTAGTTAAAATAAAGATATTTTTAACAACAAATAAGATCAAGTAGCATTTTTAAGTTCTTCTTTTTTAAAATATAACATGTAAAAATACAATTTAATAACAATTGATTTACAAAATGATAAGAATAGCTCATCAGTAAGTTTTTCATTAAGTGAATCTGAATTTGAAAGTGAGTAAAGCATTTTAAGAAATTATGAAAAATTTACTGGTGATAGTAAGCTAGTATTATTTGGCATAAATTATTAAAACCTTGAGGATTGCAAGGAGAATCTAAAAAATTATATCAATAAACCAGTCAATTTGGATTTTTCTGTTTTAACATCTATCAAAGAAAATGAAGATGAAAATAGGGCTGATAATAATAAATCTTAAAATTTAGAGAAATTTAGAAGAAAAATAATCAAAGCAAAGATTTAGCTGTTTAATCTTGCTTTTTAAAAATAAATTGAAGAAAAAATTGATGACAAAATTTAAAAGAAAGGTCTTGTTGGATAAAAAGAAGTTGAAAATGAATACTAGGAAGTCATCAGATACAGATTAGATGGAGACTAAAGAGACATTGAAGAATTTGAAAATTGGTGCAATAGAAATGTTTAAAATATTCATGGTTATGTTATTTATACAGTCTAAAATGATTAATTCTTAGAAAAAATTTAAAGACCTAAAATAAAAAGTATTGCTGATAAAGTAAACAATGATCATAAAAATATGCTAATTAACACTGAAGATGAATTAAGCATTTTTGTTTACTTAAAAAGTCCAGAAAGTGAAACTTAGAAAGAAATAAAATAAGTAATTAAGCATTAATTTAGTTCAATTATATTAATATTTAATCAATTTTTTATAAAATAAATAGATTGTAGATTAATTGGTTTATATATCTTAGCTGAAAAGAGTAAGGCTTTAAGCAGATATTTCTATTCAGTTAGCAAAGTAGTTTGAAGATTTCTAAGAAATCACAGAATAAGACAGAAATAGATACGGTTAAATAGAAAAAAGTGGTAAAAATATCCATTTAATAGGAAGCTAACAATAAATTGAAAATACTAAAAGTGCTATTGAAGAGTACATAAAAAAAAATATTTAAAAAGTATTTTGCCTGGATAAAAATCCTAATAATCCCAGATTAGTTAACAATTTAACAAAAAATATTTTCTAAAAATATTTCTATCAAAAATTTAAAGACGATTTTATTGATTTCGAATTTGATAATAAAAAAAGCCTCTCTGAAGATACATTTGAGTATAAAATCACCTAATTTAACAAATAGGTAATTTAAATAATTTTTATTTTATTCATCAAAATATTTAATAAAGCATTCATATATCTTAATCCCTCATTAAGAGTTGATTAAAATTTTCCATTATATCAAAAAAGCATAAAACAAAAAGCTTTATACTAATATGATTAATTTGTTATATTGTGAAGATTGTTTTGGGAGATTTACATTAAATTATATTTTTTTATGAAATAGGAATTAGAAAGAAAGCTTTATAAATGCTTAGAAGACATATGTAAGGAAGTTTCAGCATAAGAAAAAGTCATATTTTGTACTTAAAACTAATTTTAAGTTTTATAGAAAGAAAAGACTTATCTTTAATAAGTTTAAGAATAATGCTGTGTGGAAATAATAGCAGACCCTAAAAAATTGAATGAGATGGGTCATACTGTACAATAGCTGGATGTTAACTAGTTCCATGTTTAAAAGCAGTTAGTTTTTTCGACTACAAACCCTAAAATTTAGATTTGTGTGTTAAGTGGTGACATAAAAAATATACAAATCGACTCAATTATGATAAATATGAAGTTAGATGGCAATTATATAGACTAAAATTCAAAATAAATAGTAGAGAAAACTGAATGTGGTAAATTTATAATAGAAGAAATCAACCAAAAAAATGCAGGAACCTCTAAGCTATTATTTGATTATAAGTTGGAAAGTGATGATGAGGGATAAGATATGTTGAATTTGAATTTAAACTTAAAATAGAGAAAAAATCAAAAGAAGAAATTTTAGTACTTTTCAGTTTGCCATTTAAATACAAGCTTTCCAACAAAGCATATTTGTATTTCAGTGCTTAATAAAGATTAATCCAATGTTAAATATTTATTAAAAGAATTCTTTAAGGAGAATATGTAAAACTTTAAGATTGGAATAAATATACCTTAAGAAGAAGGCTTAGATGAACTTTATATCTAGAATCTTAGAGAATTACTATTTGATTTATATGGAGATGATAACAAATAAATAAAATAAAAAAATATATTCTTGTTTTGTGAAGAGAGACAAATCTAAAGATTATCATATCTAGTTTAAAAAAAGATTGAAAAATAAATGCTTATGAATAAGATTTAAAATCCTGATGATCTTTTTAATCAAAGCAAAAAATAATTTTACATTAATAAAGAATAAGTGCCTTACGAATTCCATCTTTTGCTAGAGCTCTTTACAACAGGTAAGAACAGAGGTTAGGAGAGATTTTATGCTTTTTTACCGAAACCAGTTGAGTAAGGAGTTAAATTAGATGTGATCAAAATATGCATAAATTCACAAGATAGTGCATTAGATGCAGTTATTTCTGGCAACAGTAAATACTCATATGAAAGTTATTTAGAAAATTCTTATTTGTAAAATTAAATTATATTTTTTTAGCTATTTTTAAAAAAGTATTTATCTTTATTGAAAATTAGTTCAAAAGAAGATAAAGATGATATTAAAAAAGCTGTTTAAAAGGCAAGAGAATCAAAAATTGAAATTCTTTATCTCTATGAAGACGAAGATGGAAATTTCCAAAGTGAACTTGTTAGAGTTAATTTAAAAAAGAGAAAAATTGCTTTCTAAAGAAATAAATAATCTGTTGAATATGAAGACGAAGATGTATAGCAAAGTGAAAATACTAAATTTGTATATTTAATTAAAGGGTACAAGAAAGAAGATTTAGATCATGCTTAAAATGAAGTAAATAGCAAGTTATTCATTAACTTAAAGTACTTTGAAGACTTATGGGACTACAATTATGTAGATGAAAATATACCCAAAATGGTTTCTTTGAATAAATCATCAGAAAACTAAAAGAAAACATTTTATTCTTTTGAAAAAATATTTAGAAAAAAACAAATGAAGATTTTAGAAATCTAATTTATTTAAAGCATACCACTTTATTAGAAATTCTAGGAATAAGTAAGTAAATTATATTATAAATGTAACACCGATACAGTCATTCAAGAAGCCATGTTCTATTGTCATTATGATTATTCTGTAATTAGAAGTATTTTTGAATGTAATTAGATAGGTAAATAAATACTTTTATTTAAATTTCATCCTAAAAACATTTAAAAATAAAAAGGCTTTGATCCTAGAGTACATCATAACTTTGCAAAAAACCCAAATGTTATCTTATTACAGAATAAACCAGAAATGTGCCAAAATAATGGAGATGAAGCTTATTGCATAGCTTGCTTTGTTATTAAAGGGAAAGTTCTTTAATAGAATATCTACACAGAGGATTTTATTCAACTGAAAAGACTGCCTCAAGATAAGACTGATAAACAGTATTATGATTCTGTGATAATGGAAGAAGATAAAGATCTTAGTGTTGCAATATTTGATTTTGATAGAATTTATCCTTCCTACTTGATAAAATTCTAAAAAAGTGTAGAAAGTGAAACAAATTACACTACTGATGACTAATCAAGAAATGATAAGAAAAAATGAGAGAAAAAATTCAAAACATTAAAAATCATTAAATATCTCTCTCAAATAATTCTATTAATTTTTATATCTCTATTATCTATCAAAAATGTTTTTTTTAATATTAAAATATTATTTAACCAATATCATCATTCATATCTATATTTTATGCTAAATTTATTTACCAATTCCATAAAATTAATTATTTAAGTAAATTCAAATTAATAATAAAGTCGAATGCATACTTTGTTTTTTTCAATGCTTATTTTATTAATAGATTTGAATTTGAGATTTATGATGAAATAAAATGTTATTAGACATCAAACAAAAACCAAAGAACATTTAATCATCCTTGTTCTACTCATTATTTGCAAAGTTAATAACATAAAAATAGTTAAATTTTATTCAAATATTTCAAAGTCATTATAAAATATAACTATTTTAAAATGATTGCGTTTATGAAAAGGATTTATCTTATTAATTCAATATATTAAAGAAAAGCTGATAAGATAAATAGAATACAAAACATTTTTAATTTTATAATACAATTTAAGAATAAGTTAAAGAATTTGTTTGATAAGGAGAAGAAAATATTGATGGTTGATAATTGATCTGTCCATCTATCTTGTTTATTTAGATTATTATTTGACCCTTCATGCGTTCAAAGGAAGTAAAGTACTTCTGTTAGTAAAAGAATTGGATTCTTTGTAAATGTTGTGATCAAACACTCCAAATCCCTTTTTTTATTAAATCAAACAAAAATTAAAAAGAGTCAAATTTAAAACAAAAAATTACACTATTATTAGGATTCCACTTAGAATTTTTTTCTACAATGCGGTTAAGTTAGATCAATCTATTGTTGCTTCTATTAAAATTGATTAAAAATTGTGATAAATAAATAACTCTGATTAAACTCAAATTTTATAATAGATAGAGGTAATAAATATTTTCTTAAAATTAAATACCTTGGAGTACGAGGGACTTCATAAATTGAGGAGGGATTTTGTTAGAAGAGAGAACTTCTGGAGTCTGTAGGCTTAAATATTTAAGGTTTAGTTTAAGACCTTGAGTCAAAATAAATAGATTTTTTAAATGCTCCACTTTAAAGCTAATAAATCTTATTTAAAAAAATTATTTTAATTTTGTATTTGAAATAATTATTACTTGTAATTGTTATTCTTTCTCTTTTTGTTTTCTGATCTCTTCCCATATTTAATATCTCATCCTTTCTTTAGCTCCCATTTTGCTGAGATCTAATTTGCTGATTGCGTTATGTGCAGCAGAATCTTTACCAGAAGAAACATGGACTTTTATAACAAGATATTTGTTTATAAGCAAGATTAACAAGTCAATTAAAATTACATCCAAGTGGATTTTTGGCTCTTTCAGGTAAGAGGTAGTAAGAATTATCTCTATCTTTAAAGTTAGGATCTCTTTTCAAATACTTTGAATTATCATTTTCAAAATATTAATAAGTATTTCTAGGTCTACTTAAAAATGGTGATCTTTACTCCATTTCCTTCTAATAAGTTTACATTTTTCTGTATTCTAAGCTTTCTTTTTTTCTTTGTGAAACTAACAATTTATGCTCATTCTTCTTATCTTAAAGATAACTCTACTTTTAAGACTAAAGAATCTGCATTATTTCATTGATAGTATTTTAAGTTTTTAAATCACGACTATTCACCATGCTATCGCTACTGCTTACCTTTTAAGAGCATGAAATAAATATATATAACAATAAAAAAATGTTATTTACTTGCTAATACTCCTATTTTTATTCATTAACAGTGTTATTTTAATCACAGATATTCATTTTATTTGTAATAAGTATTGATTTACTACTATTCCTATACTAATTTTTGTAGAAATTTTATTTTGTTTGTATTTTATCAAAAAAAATAAACAAGCTATTTACTTCCACTAAACTATTCAACTTAGGCTGAATGATTATTACAATCCACTCACATAAAGTTGATTCATATAAATTAACAAGAGCCCAGCCTAATAATCCATACATAAATCAACCAATCATAAATTAAATTCTTTCTTTCTTAATAATCTATAAAAATGAGTTATTTTGACCACAAATTTAAATAAATTATTCTAGTTGTAACTTTTAAAAATTTAATACATAGATCAACATATTATTAATATCATCATTACTTTTTTTATTTTTATTTTTTTAAAAGCTCTTTGTTCAAAATTTTATCTCATTATTAATTATTTAAATATTGTTTTTTTTGCACAACTAAATATAAATCAATTTGATTAAATACCAAATATTTTGTGATAAAAATGCTTATTTCAACCACAGATTTTATTTTTTAAAAGAATAAATAAAAAATGAAATATATTTTTATTTAAGAGAGCTAATTTGTTTAAAATAAATGTAATTAAATATTATTATTATCAAAGTTATGTTAAATTAAAATTATATTATCAATTAATAAGAAGATAAATCTCATCTTAATGATCAACTTAAAAAGATAATATTCTTCAAAGACATATTAATATATTATTTAATTTGAGATTATGGATATGAAAAAGTGATTTTCATCTTTATTCTTCTAATGTTGTTAAGGTAGAATTTCTGTATGATATTGATAACTCATCAAAAGTTGTTTGAGGATCAATTGGTCTTTAAAATACTAAATTAACATTTTCAGACAAAATAATCTCAGCTGTAGTCCAAATAGGGCAATTAAAATCAGTTTAGTTGTAGGATTACCTTTCTTCCAAAGAAGGTAAATGTCCTCCGATTACATTACCAAGTTTATCTGCAAGTGAAATATGTATATGAGGTTTGTTTCCTTAAGATATTGTGCCAACTAAGCTTACTATTTCATAGGGTCCAGATGTAAAATTAGTTAAAAAGTTTTGAGTAACAATTCTAATACCACAATATTAAACACTTCCAACACATGTCTAAACGTTTGTTGCTTAAAGATTATAAAAATTAGTAACATTTAATATCTATGTCATCAAATCCTAATTGGGATGGAATCTATCAGCATAATTAACACTATAGCTGATAAAAGACCCACTGGAATATCCTAAGGAAACCAAAATAATGGCTATAAGAAAACTTGATTTGATCATATTTTTTCAAGTAATAATTCAATTAGATATTATTGTTTAAATTATTAATTTATTTATGTCTTTAATGATAAATCTATTTTCCTCAAACCTATTAATTTACTTTCACAAAATCTAGATTAATATTTCTAAAAACTAGTTAAAATACATTCCAGAATTATTTTAGAAAATTTTTTAATTTATAATTCCTATTTTCTGATCTGATTTTTTCAATCACTTTTAATGAAAAAGAAATTACTAAAGAAGAAATATTTTACTATTTAAAAATAAAATTATTAATTTAAATTTTTATTAGTTTTTAATTTCTCTTTAAATATTGAAGAAAATAAAATTAGATTAATCAAAAGAAAATCAAAATAAATAAAATTCTGAAAATATTTAGTATTCATTACAAAACTTTTTAAATATTTAGATTTAATTTACTTATTAGATTGAATTAAAATAATTTTTAATGCTGGATTTTTTTAAAAAAATTAGTAAAATAAAAATAGAAATCTTCATATCAATCATTTAAAACTTATTTTTAATTTTTGGTAGTATTTTAAATAAAATTTTACAACTGTTTATTGATTAAGTTTAAATCAATTAACTACATAGTACGTGTTACTAAACGTGAAAGATTTTAAATTATTTCATGATCTAAAATAAATTCAAAAATTTTAAATTGTATTAGAAAGTAAGTGGAAAACATACATGATTAATTATGAATTAAATTATTGTTAATGAGGAGTTAACAGACAAAAAGTAGTAATTAATATTTGTTTGTTTGTTTATTTGAGTTGATTAATGATATGAGAATCAAAACAGAAGACCACTAAATTAATGTATGAATATTAACTAGATTGGGTGATTTATTTGATAATAGATAGATAGTTATTTAATAATCTAAAAAATTTGTTAAAAAATCATAATTATTAATTGTTAAATTGGTAAATAAATAAACAGGTTTTATAAGATAGATTTTATATTGCAAAAACACACACTCAATCTCACATATAAAGAGACAAACAAAACAAGCAAGCAAGCAAATAATTAAACAAGCATTAGAAACAGAGTGATAAAATAATAGGAAAATGGGCAAACCTTTAAGTGAAGAATTGATTAAGTAAAAAACAAGACAGGACTCATTGCAAATGATAAGAAATTTGAATTTGTGGGGTTAGGACATTGATGATTTAAAAGTTTTGAGAAATATGCCAAATTTGGAAGTTCTTTCATTATCAGTGAACAAGATTACTACTTTGAGAGACATAGAATATTGTCATAAATTGTAAGAATTATACTTAAGAAAAAACTCAATATCAGACATTTCGGAAATAAAGTATCTATCATCTTTAAAGCAGCTTAAGGTACTTTGGTTGAGTGATAATCCATGTGCTGGAGTTCAAAATTACAGAGAGATTGTGATAAAGGCACTTCCTTATTTAGAAAAACTTGATAATGTCAACATAACTCCAGAAGACAAAATTAATTGTCAACACATAGAATTAGATTTCTTGGATGATGCAAGCAGCAATAACAACAACAATGTTAACAATATGTAAAGCAGCACAAGCAACAATAACAGATATTCTTCCTATCAAAATTAGCCCTAATAATAGCAATAATATACTCCTTCACCAATAAATAGAGCTAATAGTGATTATAACTCTTATCCAGAAAATAATAATTACTCATAACAATATTAACAGTCTTCTGCAACAAGAGCTAACAACAGCAATTATATAACAAGAAATAATAACCCTTCCACTGTCTAGTAGAGTAATAACTAACACAATAGCTATGACGAAGTTCAACAAATGGTAAATCAAACTTATTATTTTACTTTCATATTTTCATAGCCCACAAATTCAAATGAACTGTAAGAGTAGATAGATATAAATATTAGATATATAGATAGATAGAAAATAAGAAAGATAAATAAATAAAGATAATAGATAGATAGATAATAATACAAGATAATTTCATTTTCAAATTATGAAATGATTTGTAAATAACAAATATTTTCTAGTTGCATCAATAGCTCTTATCCACAAAACAAAAATAATCTCAATTTTAACAATTATTTTCAAATTTACAGCTTTTTATTTTAAATTAAAACTGAAATATTTAATAAGAACTAACATGCTCAATTTTTAATAAAAACTCCCAAATTTATCTTTTTTTCAGAATAACTTTAAAAATCTCTTCAATAATCATTTTGTTAATTACTTTACTGAGATTGAATATTTATATTCCTTCAGCCAAACATTTTTCGAAGCTTCAGCTTAAACTTCTTCTCACCTGAAAAAAAATATAAAAATTAATAACAGAATAATTAAATCAAGTAAAATTAACATGAATTAAATGATATTAAAGTTTAAATGAAGTAAAATAATAGTATTATTTCAGAAGAGGTTTTCAGAATATTTGAATAGTTTTTCAATTTTTAATATTTTATTAACAATAATAATTTTAATAAATTAGAATAATGTTAGCCAAATAGATGATTAAATAGTAAATAGAAATAGTAATATAGTATGTGCAATTTTATCACTTTTGAAGGAACTTGATTATAATTCTTTAGAAATTATAAGAAGAGATGTTGAAAGAAAGATAAGTAATAGCATTTTTTAATAATTAAAATAAATATTTAAAATAATAATTTAATTATATAAATTTATAATTAGGCTCTGCTCAAAAATACCACCAAAACTGATAATTAACCAAATGAAAAATTCCTTCAAAAATGTCAAATTAAAAAATGCATTTAATTAAAATTAAAATATATTAAAAGTAAAATATTTACAACATCTAATTAATATTTAATCCTTATTAATATTACCTTTCTACCGTTTATATTGTACTTATCATTATAACCATTCTTTTATAATTTGTTTAAAGATTTTATTCTAATAAAGTTAAATATTAGTTTATTTAATACATTATTCGTTATAATCATTTTTTATTTTCTCAACAATATATACCTTGTAATAAATATTCAAAACTAAATATATTTTTTTTGTTTTAACTTTTCTTTTTCTATAAGGTAAGATAACTAGAAAACTCAGTTAGCATATATCTGTTTTTTAAATATGTGGCATTAAGAGTAATTTCTTTTATTTGCTAAGAATTTGAAGCATTAATAAATGAAAAAATATAATCTTTAAGAAATATTTTTATTCTATGAAGTTTCATTTTCATGTTAGATATCAATAGTCTTCGAATCTTTCTTAATATTAAATGAATGAGATAGAGCTATACAAATTTCTTTTAATAATTCAATTTAGAAATTTAGTTGGTATTTTTGCAAATTTTTTATTAAAAATATATCATGTAATAGTTTAATTTTATTTTTGGCTTTTAATGAAAATAAAATATTTTATTTATAATTTTGATTGTCTTTTGATTTTTCTATATGCTTTTTTGTATTGGAAATTAGAAATATGTGATTGAATATTGTAGTTGCTATAAGATTAATTAATTATAATATTGGTTGCATATAAAAAACATAATAAGCATGTTTGGTTGACAAAATTATTATTTATATTTGCGCTTAGGGTTTTTAACGTTAAAAAAGAGATATTGAAATTTTTCGAAAACAAAAACAAAGAAATAAATTAGTTAGATTAATAGATAGATTGATTGTTTGTTTGTTTTCAATTAATTAATTTTTTATTTTTCCTAGATAGAAGTATAAAAACATAATAATTGGAGTTAGAACAGTGTCAAAAAAGATTTTTTTATTCTATTGAGCTAACAGAGAGTATTAAAGATTTAAGAGAATATACTAACATAGATATGAAATAAAACAAGAGCAAGAGAGATATTATCTAAATGGATTTGGAGGATCTGGAAAGATAAATTGAATCTGAGTTGTAATCGTTACAATCTTTTGAGAATAATATGACAAATAGAAGTGGACCTTCGAAATAGCCTTCTTCTCATAACTTAAACCAAGTACCATAGAAGAATCCTCCAATGCAATATTCTTAAGAAAAAAACTAGCAAGTTCTCACTTCTAAAAATAAAAATTCTTTTGGGGACGCACTGAATAGACAAAGAAGCACTAGTTAGCTAAATAATGATATTAAATAACTGTAAATGTACAGCTAAACTAAAATAGTTGAGCTATCAAATTAATAAAAAGAAAGAAACAAAAATCTTTTCACAATAGAGGACTTGAAAAGTGAAGAAGCAAAGAAAACAGTTGGTCGTAGAAGCAAATCTCCAATTTCTTCTAAAATGGCTTCTAGGAGAACTGATTATAAGAGTGACAAAGAAAATCAAGTTCCCTCTTCTGCCTTTTAGTCTGGTAGGACTGTCACTTCTAATCGCTCAAATGATTATCAAGCTACCTTAAATAGCAACAAGAGAGTCAACTCAAACTAGAATGTTGTCTAGAATCAAAATTAAAAATAAACTAAAAATAATGCTTAAAACAATACAAAGACTTAATAATAAAGACTTTAACAGCAATCATAACAAATAAGACAGAACATTTTCGATCTAATATAGAATGATAAGTTTGATTCTGCTGAGACAAATGAGAATTAAAATGATGAGATTTTAGTGGAAGATAACACATTTTCAAACTAAATAGCGTAGAATTATGATGGGTATTATTTTGAGAATGTATAAAACAATCAGTATTATAATTATAATGATAACAGAGAAAATATAAACTATATTAACTTTAATAGAGAAGATGATGAAATCAACAAATTAATAGCATCTAAAATACCAATTTAATAACAAAAAAATGCAGGCACATTTGATACTGTCAACACAAGCTAGGGTATTAGAAAAAATGAATATCAGACTTAAGAAACAACTACAAGTAGTTAGCTAAGAAGATCTCAAAGCAATCTCAATTGTGCTTCTTCTAGATATTCTAAAGCAAGATCAAGTAAGAATTCAGGTTTGTCTCAAGCTCAAAACTAAAATAAAAGCAATTACGTAGATGAAAATTGCACATTTAAACCTGTTCTTAGCAAAAAATCAATGGAGATGGCTGGGAGAATGGAAGACCCAAAAGTTCGTTTAACTCAACCTAAAAACGAAGAAAAGCTAAACAAGTTAAGAAGCAGTTTAGAAAGTTAATATTCTTATAGGCCTAAAATAAATAAGAATAGTGAAAGAAATCTTACCACCTTTTAGTAAGAGTCCTTCTTTAATTACAGCGATGAAGATGAAGAAGGAAACAATTACTAAAATGAAAATGATTTCTCTTTGAGAATCAGACAATCTTCTTAAAATTCTTAAAAGATTCCAAGATGGTAGAAGCTATATGAAAAGCACAAAGTCTATCAAATGGAAAAAGAGATTAAGCTAATCTAAAAGGAAAAAGAGGAGCAAGAAGACCCTGAATTAACGTTTTAACCAAGACTCTATAGATCTAAAGATAGCAACTACATGTATGGTGATAGTGAGTATGACATAAACCAAAGATGTCAAATTTGGGCTTAAAAAAGGTAGGAAAAATTGAAGAAAGTAGCAGAACAGTTTGAGAATAGAGATTTGATTGGATGTACTTTCCAGCCTAATGCTGAGTCTGTTAAAAATGGCTCAAATTAATAAGCAAGCGCATCCTGTTCTTAGTAAGGTAATCAAAGAAATGTTAGCTATAGCAACTAAAATGACTTCTCTCAATAGATTACTGAGTTCAATAAGAAGGGAATCATTGAATTCTTTGAAAGAATAGATGCTGCTAAAAAAAAGAAAGAAGAAAATGAGTAGTTGCAAAATAAAATTACAGGTAAAAACTGGTAAAATAAGATAACAATTCCTCAGGAATTCTCATTTATGAAGAAAGGAAATGAAAGCCATAGATCCTCCTCGGCAATAAGATAGTCAAAATTCAATTCATCCACAACAAATAAATCCAGAAATAATAGCAAATCACCTTCAAATGTAAACTAAAATAAAATCATGCTTTTCTACAAAACCAGAAGCTTGAGTAGCAACAACCTATGCCAAATCGACCCAGATGAAAACTAAGTGTACTAAGAAATTTCAGGCTCAATCAATAATTGGGATAAAGTCAAAGAAAATTTACACAAGCATATCCATAAAATATAGATCTGAGCTATAATCAAAATTAATTGAAGATCAATCAATCAATAAAATATACCTTAAATTAAAATTTCTATTATTCTAAATAAAAAATATTTTTCCAAATAAAAACGTTAAAATAAAATTAATTCAAAACTATAATAAAATAATAAACAAATTCATTTAGTTGTATCTATCTATTCATCAATATCTGTCTGTTATTCCTTTGTAAATAGTTCAATTATTAAATTCATTTTTCAAATTAATTAATTCTTAAATAAATGCACTTTTTACATAAAATTTTCATACTATTTTATTTTTTTATGAGAAAAAATATTCTTCAAAAAATTTAAAAAAAGAAAGTATTAAAAAATGAGTAAAATATTAATGAATCTATTAAAAAAGGATTAAATATAAAAGATTCTCTGTTTTTTTGGTTCATTTGTAATATCATGTATGCTTCAATCAATTTATTTAGAATGTTAGCAGCAAATTTTATTAGTCTTAAATAAATTTTAATTCATATATTTATTTTAATCAATCAATATTTTTATTTAAGAATGAAGAATTAAAAATTTTCAAAAATATTTTCTAATTTTAACAAAAATAAAAGAAAATCTAAAAAATGGATTAAATATTAAAATTTTAGCATTGAAAAAAAGAGATTCTATTTTGTTGGTTTGTTTGTAATTTTATGTATTCTTCATTTAATTTTGAGTGTAGCTAAATTTTGTCAGTTTTTAAAAATAAATTTTAATTAATATTTATTATCAATCAATACTTTTATTTTAAAATGAAAAAAAAATTTTTTTTTTTATTAATTGTAAAAAAGTAAGAAAAAATAGTACAAATCACAATATTTATTCAATAATCAATTTACTTTAAAATATTTTGAAAAAATGATTTTTTTAATAATTTTAAATTAAAAAGAAGCTACGTAAAACTAGCTTAAACATAAATGAAGGAGTGTCTTTATGGTTGGTTTATTTATGTGTGCTTAATATACTTTATGATATAAAATAATTGAAGATATTTATTTGATTCATATATATGACTATATTCTAGTTTTGTTTTGCTATTTTGAAATAATAGTTTATAGAAACAAATTAATTAAAAATAGTAAGGAGAGGTTTAAAAATATGAAGAATATTTTTTAATTTTTTAATTCTGTGCCTCCAAAATTTAAACTTCTGAAATAAAAAATCAGTCAAAAATTCTTTTATATATTTTTAAAAGATAAAAATACTCTCATAATGTACAAAGGTTAATTAAAAACCTTTCCTTTATGAAAGATATGCCTAATTAAGAAGAGAAATAAATATTTAACTTAGTATTATGATTAAATTATTTTGTTGATAGATTTGTATTCAAGAATAAAAGAGTAGTTGTTTAAATGAATGATGATTTTTATTTGTTTAATTATCACACACAAACATACACACAAGAGAAAAATACAATGAAATTATGATGAATAATTTAATCATACAAATAAATTAAGTGGCAAAAACTAAAATGAATAAATTAGGTGCTTGAATATAAATTCAAAGACGTGCTCAATCAATAAATAAATAAATTTATTAAATTTGGTATTTAATTAATTGAGTGAGCCGGAGTATTGAAATATATATTAAATTAAATATTTAAATCTTTTTGAAAATAAGATATAAGGATATATTAGGAGATTTGCCTTCAAAAATTTAAGTAAAAAAGGATATTTGTTTCTTTTTTTTAAGAGGCTTGGAATAAGGAAATAAAGAGGCTTGTGGGTTGTAATTATTTCAAAGCTTTAGTGGAGGTTTGGCAGAGGAAGAAGGAGATGATGTTGGATAGTCGCAACAAGTTATAATTTAACTAAGTAAATAAAAAAAAATCTAACAAAGTAAGAAGAAATAAGAAGGGATTTGATATGATAGAGAGATAAACAAAGAAATAATTTAATGATATGATCAAGTATAAGATTAAAAGCAAAAAAGCAAAAGTAAAAAGTAATAATTGCAAAAAGTAATTATAACCTTAATTAGAAGAAAATCAAACAAAAAAATAAAGAAAGCTTAATTAGCAAAAACGCAAATCAAAGAATAACAAACAAGAGATAAAAAAGCAAAATGGAATAGGATTACGTCAATACTGAATAATAGCAATAGGAATAGAAGTTGCAAGAAGTCCCTATTGAAGGCAGTGTAAATACTTATCTTTTTTACTTTTTTCGTTTTTTCTTTTTAATAAAATGATAGAGTTGTTATTTATTTTATTTATTTAATAATTTTTTAACTCCCTGTCACTTCATAATATTGTTTAAAATAAATTAGTAGGTTGAATCTCAAGACTAATAGGAAGGTAATTAGAGTGAGGAGTAGGCTCAAACCTTCCATATTAATCATAATTGTGGTTTGATGCCTGAATTCAAATAAGCTGATTATAAAAGCTTAGATAGCATTAAGGAGACATTTGCTCCTTTGAAGAATATTAATGATCCCAACTTCACTTTTGCTAACTAAAAGAATCCCATATTTTTGAAACTTTCAAGCAAATCAGAATAGAATTTACATAAGGCTATCAAGTATGGTGTTTGGACCACTCCTGAAAAATAGATTAACTTTATTTAAAGCATTTATGAAAAATTAACTCCTGAATAGTCAATCTACCTTTATTTCTTCTCTAACAACTGTCTCTATGGTATTGCTAAGCTTGTGACAGGTTTAGACCATGAAAAATCTTTCTAATTATGGGATGAAGAAATCAGATGGTTTGGTATTTTTAATATTGAATGGATTTTTGTAGGTAAGGTAGATGGTTAGGATATTAAATAAGAAATTAGTTAAGAACAAGGCTAAAAGCTTTTAGAATTAGCAAAGAAGTCAGATTTCTCAACAGTATTCTCTAAGTTCGAATAATATGACTAAAATGAATTGAAATAACGTGAAGAAAGATAAGCTAGAGATGGTAAATACTACTAAGATTTCTCTAATAAGCACAGCTAAATATAAAGCTATTATGAATAGTACAGAGTAGTACCAGAACAAAAAAAAACTCCTAATTAAAATAGATATCATAACAAAAACTTTATTTAACATCAACAAAATTAGGGATACTAAAACAATTATGGCTATCAATAACATATGTACAATTAAAACTATAATAATTACATCAAAAGCATGAATTACTAATAATAATAAATTAGTCAATAACAAATTTTCTAAGCATTACCTTAATTGCAAACTCCTGAAGATTTTTAAAATTTCATTAATAGCTAGCCAAGAATCTTCTTCCAATAAAATTAAATGTATAAAAAGAACATGAATAAAAAGTTCACAAACAACTATTACAACAACAATAATAACAACTAGTAAAAGGGATATAAAACACATTTCAAGCAAAACAATTAATAGATGAGTTATCCTTAATAATAGTAATTCACTGATCCTACTGCTACTTAATCTTCTGCTGTCGATGAACATCAAGAAAACAATGTCCCCACAACTGATCAAAACTAATAAGTTGAATAAAATGTCGGTCATCAACAATACCAACACTATAACAAGAACTAATATCATAATTAGTACAAGAACAATGGCCACTAACACAATCACCAATACAACAACTACTAAAACGTTAATGGAAACTACAATAACAAGTTCTAACATCATAAGACCTATCAAAACAATGGTAATTATTAAAACTATAACTAAAATGGCGGTTTTAACTATCAAAACAATAAAAAATATAATAACAACAACTACAATAGAAACTTTAAGTAGAATAACTACTAAAATAAGTATAATAAATTTAATTAATCCTAGGGATATGATAGCAATTATAATGATTTCCCTGAATTAAATCAACAATCCTAAGCAATCAATGATTAAAGTAACGATTTAACTCAAGTTCAAAATTAACTTGAATCTATCAACATCTCACAATAATGAGCCTATCGATGAGTGATTGAAAAATCATCAATCCATTAATTATTCTATTCAAATTCATTTTTTACTTAATATCATTAACTATCCCACATTATTAATTATTTATCACAATAGCTCCTACTAAAATTGTTGATCAAAAATTATTTAAAAATTTTGATTAATTTTTTTGTCAGTATTTATTTATCAATAAAATAGAACCTAAGAACCCTTATAAAAAATTTAAATTAAGTTGAACTTCTGGCTTTTTATTTAAAATAGCATATCTATCCATCATTGAAACAAAGCAAAAAACCATGATTTATTCTTTATTTAAATTAAAAATAAGCTCAGAAAATCATAATAAAATTAAATAATAAGTTGTAGGATACAAAAAGCTAACTAAAACAAAGGTAATAATTAGTTACAATAAATAACTTCTGTAAACATGATAAACAAAATAGGCAAGTAAAAAATGAATTAAATAAATGAATAAAAAATAGGAATCAAAATGAGGAAAACAATTAAAATCTTAAAAATATGAAATATAGTTTGAATCCATTTCAAATATTTATTTAAACATTCTCAAATTAAATAAAAACTTCTTTCTTTCATATGTAAATCCATATTATTTCTTTTTATTTTGTATTTGGTTGTCATTCCCATTTAATACTTCATCTTTTTTAAATTTATTGTTATCAATTTTGTCATTTTAAGTTTCAAAAATAAATCATTCAACTCAAAAATCCTATTATTTAAATGCTACAATCAGATCCTTCTTTATCACTAGTACATTAGCATTCTCCACTTGTTAAGCATGTTCCTTTAATTTTAAAAATTATATGAAGAATTATATTGATTAAACAATAGTTTTCATACCACTATTAGAGCAGTCATTTAAACAAAAAGTTTTTCCACAATAATCTCCTCCTAGTAATTTTGAGCAATTACATGAGCTTACAGGATAATAAGTAACACAAGTTCCAGCACCACCACATGAATTTTTACAATCAACTGTTGAACAATCGCTAGAAATGAAGCTTATACCTGCTTGTGTTTAAGAACATTAAGAACATTACCCTGATGAATTGCATGACCCTTTAATAAAAACATATTAAATTAATTAAAATTAATAATAGAATAAAATTTACCATTTCCAAAGCACATATAGCAAAAAGGTTATTCAAAAGAATTGCTTTTTTATTAAAAGAATTTATTATTAATTTCAAGAAGGGTTTACAAATTTCTTAGCATTTTTGAAAATTTTAAAGAATATTTTGTTGAGTAATAATATCAACAAAAAATTTATCATAAAAGAAAATACTGTCCACATTTTTAATCCATAAAAATAAAAATGAAGCATAGGAAGATTTACATATCGTTTAGGCACATTGAACCTGGGCAGAGTTTATTCTAACATAAATCTCCCCAAAATGAATCTAAACACCAATGCTTTCCATAAAGGCATTTTGACATATTGTGGTTTGAGGAAGCAGAATTACAGTCATTTATTCCCAATTAATAAAATGATAATTAGCCTAAATAGAAAAAAAATTATAACAATATTGATTAAGAGTTTAATATTTTTTTACTTGAAGCACATGAGGCTTATGCTAATGTTTTATCTTCACATCCACCAGTCATTGTTATACCACTAGAAAAAGAGTTTATAGAATATCCAACTACTTTTGTAGGAGCTACCTAAGTAGAATATTATGGGATTTTTAATTAAGATATTTTCCCATTGCTGAAGCTTCTAGCAAAGCCATAAGTAGTATATGTACTGCCATTATAGCCTCCAAATAAGAATGCAAAATCTTAAGAATAACTTAACTAAATAAAAAAAATGTTAAATCTACCAGATATTCTAAAAGACATATTTTTAATTTACGCTTGCACTCTATTATGTAAAATACTATGTATATGTAGAAGGAATTCCATGTTAAGGCTAGATCCAAACTTTATTTGTTATGTCATATTTCCACACATCTTGAAAAATAACTCCTTGACCATCTTGACCTCCAATCAAATATAAAAAAAGTTCATTTGATTTTTTTAGTATTGAATAATTAGATCTGCAGCTTGGCATTTAAGTTATTGAAGTAGAGCAATCATATGGCCCTCCAAACTTAGTCATAGTAGGAGGTGCTTATTATAATTTACTGAGATCTGAAGGAGATATTTACAAGTAATCAGAATATTTATTAATTGTAACACTAGCAGTAGTTCCATCCCATAAAATAACGTTTAGAATAACTTTGTTAAAAATATTATAATCTGCCTACTTCCAAGCGTTATTTGCAATATCATAAAACCTAATAAAAAATAAATAATCAATAATACTTATTTAATAATATCAGATAAATATTTCTAAACAACATTTAAAAAATAAAAAAAAACTTCTTTTGACTTTGATTTTTAACTTTTAATCTTCTGTAAAAAAATATTTTTTGTTAAAAATGACAATAATTTTAAGAATAAAATGATATTTCCTTAAACAATTCTTAGCTTAACAATTCATGTTATTAGTTTGCTCAAAATTTTATCATTATTATTAATCGATAGTTAAAAATAATGAGCTAATTCAATCATAGTATCATAAAAATATTAAGATTTAATGATAATTTTGTATTCAGAAAACTCAAAAATTTAAAAGAGGTAATTCATTTCAAAAGAAATGAACCATCGAAAAATTGTTTTTAAATACTATGTTTTTAGATAATTAAGAATTGATTTTAAACAAGAAGCTATTTAATAACAAATGGTAATATCATATTTTAAATCTAAATATTTAATTATTATTAATCTATTTTGCTAGAAAAGAATAGCAAATAACCAAATTTTTACCATAAATCATTCATAACTATATTAGTAGAAGATTTTCCTCCAAATAGCCATATATAATTATTTTAACTATCACAAACTATTGAATGCTCTGCTCTTGAGAGAGTATTTGTCAAACTTTACAATTAATTAGTTGCTATATCATATCTGTAAAAATCACCACAGAAGGAATTTCCAACACAGTACCCTCCATGAAGGTAAATAAAAGTTTTCCCTGAAACTACAATAGAACAAGAAGCAAACTTCGTCCTTCCTGGCATTGTAGCACCTGTAGGGACTATTTAAGTTACTTAATAGTTCTGAACATTAATTTAATAAATATTTTGGTTTAAAAGATTTCCATTTAAGATCAATCCTCCAAATAGTAGAATAAACTAATTATTTATTGATAAAATATATTTAAGAAAATACAATTAATACAAATTGCATCATTATTAAATGGCTTTTCTTTATTTATTTTATTGCTTTTAGAAATTCTACTAATGATTTATCAAAAAAGCTTATCATAGTTTAATGATTAAAATGTTAAGTAATTTAACAAGTCTTACTTACTAGCCAGAAGAGTTAACATATTCAACAGATTCATGATAAACTATATTACTAGGTACATTTCCTGTTAATTAAACAGATTTCCATTCAGCTTTTATGCAAATCAAAACGCTGATTACTCCAAAGAGTTTTTATAATATTTTCATATTTACACTTTCTCTGTACAAAAAATATTAAATTGAATACTAACTTCTAAAATAGTAAATAAATCAGTACAAATTCATTTAAACTTAATTAAATCAATTGATATCTTATCAAAAATTATTCCAAATATTTACTTCTCCTTTTAAATTTATTCAAGTTATTTAAGGATTAAATGTTACAATTCTATTATTTTAAAGAACATTTCATTATGAATATATTATTCTCATCAGCTTAACACCAAACAATCCATGAATAAATTTTTTGTAGATGCTAAAAAATAAAAATTAAATTAATTGGATCAGCATTAAATAAATTTTTTATATCATTTACAAATTTTTCATTTAATATTTATGAAATTTTATTGATTAATATCTATTTTGAAATATTTAAAAAAGAAAAATAATTATTTTTGAAAATTAAGAAATATTTTTAATAATAAACTTATAATTTTTTGTACTTAAATTTTTGATAATGTGTGAATTGATAAAAATAATATTTATGTTTTAGGCTATTTGTTAATCATTAAAATTTTTTTAATTATCAAAAATTTGATTGAAAAATTAAATCATTTTAAGAAATTTTAGAGAAAATCATTTTAAGAAATTTTAGAGAAAATCATTTTAATAAATAAAAAATTATTTATTTATTTATTTCATCAACTTAGATTTAAGAAGAATATAATATACATTAAAAAACAAAAATAGAATAATTAAAAAAGAAGAATGAAAGCCCTTTGTTACTTTTTAAAAATATGTTTTTGGAAAAAAAGAAGAAACATCTTTTGATAAATTACGATTAAAATTTAAATTGAAATTAAAGAGACTGTTTACATATTAATAAACACCAGTTTTTTTGTATGCTTTTTTGATAATATGCTTGGAGTACAATTAATTATAACTTAGATTTTTCTTTTTCAATATCAGTACAGCCAAGAAATTTATAAAATATATTAGACAGAGAGAACATTTTTTATGAAGATTTAAGATACAGAAAAATACTGAAGAAAATTACAGATTATTCATTGAAATATAAATGATAGATTTATTATGTCTCTAAATGGAAATTGGTAGCTTTTAAATGTGTGTTTTTTATGGTTGACATAATCTATTAAAAATTAACAAGACTGATGACGGTTTTGATACAGAATGAATGTATGCATGCATGATAGATGATACAAATTACTATTGACAGGAATCCAATTAATTAATAAATTAATTGCAATCAAAATCAGCTCAAATAAATTATTTATTTATTTAAAAAAGTGTAATTATTTATCAGATTTTTAAAGAAAGGTTTATCATTTTAAAATGGATAGGGATTATATATATGAGTAATAAAAGGTGAAAGGATAGTCATTTATGGGCACAGCTAAAATTATTATTTAGTATTTGATTAATGACATAAAGAAAAAGCCCAGATCTTTCAAAATTGGAATCTTTTCAATCTTTTTGGTCATAGGTTTTATATCTGCAATTTAGAGTGCGTTTTAATTAAGTCCTGTCATTTTTCTCACAATAGGAGAGGATCAAGCAGGTGATGCAGATATAGTTCTGACTCCAGTTCCTTTCCAAAACAGAACCTTCTTTGAAAAAAATAAGCTAATAGAAAATAATAAGCAACAAAATTAGTCTTCGGCATTCAGTTCCATAAGATTAATTAACTCAAGCTTGATTAATGGTATTTGTGAAAATGTAGAAGGAATATAAGGGTGTTCTCCTCGTTGGCTTTTATTAGCTGATCTCTATAACTCAAATCCAAATACAACAATCCACCAAAAATTCAGAAGTTATGTGATTACTATTGACTCCATTCAAGGTATATCATTTAATTCAAATTGGCTCTTTAACAAATTTAATTCATTTAGTCACTTAGATAAATACCCAAATATGTCAATATTATTTATAGCATATAATTTAGTTGAAGATTTTAGTTTTTAATAAAAATAGACTTTGATTTATTTACTTATTATGATGATGATATAATTTTTTAAATTTTAATTATTATACTATAGAAAGAAGTATTGGAGTAGGAAGAAGATTTAAGGGAGATATCTTGAATGATGGAGAAGCATATGTTACAGCTCCTACAATGAGAGGATTAAATCTGAAATAAGGAGAGTATATTACTATGAATGTAGATATTGTAGAAGCCATACTTAAAAATTAAAATTTGTTATAGCTGCCTTTAAAAAACCAAACAATAGAAGCAGTTCAAGAAGCTCTTGCTTCAGAAATTAGGAAAATTCTACTTTCAACTTATCCGAACTTATAAGATAATGAATAGCATGAATTATTTATAGATAAGAAATATCTAGTTAATGTAACTGAATAAATAAAAACATACTCATAATCTATGTAAAGCCAAACAGTAATGTTCTTAAAATTTGCCCTTTATTGATTGATTTTTCTATTTTATTATTTTAAAGATTTGTATTTCAGTTAAATAAACTTTTAAAAACTTAATAAATAGAATAGATAAACTATGTATATTGCTCTGTAATTTTATTTGGAATAATAAGGTATTTCAACATAAGATTTAGATATTGCTAACAACTTAGAACCTTTATTCTTAAATGGAAGTATTGATCAAATTATAGAAGACCTTAGTAGAACTTCTAAAGACTTACCAGATGATTTCAAGTTAAATGTTACTTTATTTTCCTAACAAGTAGCACCTTTGCTAATGAAAGCAATGAATATTACTCAAGATTACAAGGTTATTTATACTGTAGAAGGTACTAAAGGTAAATGGGCTTCTGCTTTGGGTAACACTATAGTCATAGATTCTAATTACATTCTCAAATCTGCTTGGGCTAGCATATCTTAGACATTAAAAAAGCAACTTGAAAATCCTGAGCTTATTTAAAAGAATCCATCCTTGAGTTTCATTAAAATCTTTTACAATTAATTTAATTTAAATAACACAATTTACAAAAGATTAGAAAATGTAGATCTTAACTAGTATGCTATGACTTCAAATGTTATTTTTAAAGATAGAATGGATATTTACGTAGGAAAAAATTAAATATAGAAAAGCATAGTTAAATTGACAGATAATTTTGCAAAAAAAACAAGTAATTATTATTTTATTAAAGATACTGTAATTCTTCATTAGCATTTTTTGATGTTTTGATAAAAATCAATTTTCTATTAATTAAAATAAAAAATGCATTGAAGATTTAAAATTTCTTTTTCAAAAATATATTTTAAGAAGAAAATAAAGTAAATAATATTTGTAAATAAAAAGATGATATTCACCCAGTTGCGAGTACTGCTCCTCTTTCAATAGTTGTAAGCGGACTTCTAATATTGAAGATGTTTTTAGATAATATGATAGCTACAAGTATATTCTTACTGTTCATGTTAGCTGTGTTACTGATTTATTCTTTAATGATATCTGATGTTGAGGAAAAGACTTATGAGTTTGGTATGCTAAGAGCACTTGGATTTAAAAAAGTTAGTTTAGTTTATTTACTGATTGCAGAGGGATTAATATTTGCTATACCAGGCCTTGGATTAGGTTTGTTAATGGCGTATTTGGTTAATTCAGTAATTGCCTTTGTGATATTTAACAGGAGTATGGTTGTAACTTCTTATGATTTACATTGGAGTGCAGTAGTCCTTGCTGTTTGTTTGGGAATTTTTATTCCTTTAATATCTGTTTATTTACCTATCTAAAGGGCTATGTCAAAGACTCTTAGAGATAGTTTAGATTTATATCATAGAGTTGTTAATGAGATATCAGTTTCAGTACAGAAGTTAGAGAAGCTTGGAATATCTTTCTCATAATTTATCAATTCAATAACACTAATTTTGACAGGAGTTGTTTGTTATTATTTTGCTCCTGCTGCTTTTGTATATTAAGAATTAGCATTGTTCTTGGCAATTATTAATGTAGTTTTGATTTTAATGATCATTGGATTTACTTTACTTCTCAATTTAGCATAGCCTTTTGTCGAAAGATTATACATTAAGCTATTTTTATGCTTTTTCAGAAGCTCTAAGCATTTAGAATCAATTATCGTAAAGAATATGGAGGGTCATCGTAGAAGAAATGGTAAGACAGCACTTATGTATACTGTTGCATTAAGTTTTTTGATTTTTGCAGGAACAGGTTTTAAGCTTTAGAGTAAGTCTATAGTGGATAATCTAAAAAGTTCTTTGGGTAGTGATTTAAAGGTGCTTTTGCTAAGAGATAAAAGAGGTTTAGATGAATATGGTATGAGAAATTTCTTAAATAATTACATGTAAGAATATCCAGATCACATATAAGCTTATTCTTTTATAACTTTGCCAATAGATGAATTTCCATAAATATGGAAGCCTAAATTTTCATCTTTGAGTTAATTCCCAACAAATAGATATTTACAATTAAGAGGAGTTGAGAGGAATTATCTTAGTAGCACTTACTTAGATTTTTACTACCCTTAAGAATTTGACCCTAAAATGAATTTCCCATATGTTGAAAATGACAAAAGTGCAATTGATGCAGTTTATGGACTTTACACAGACGAAGGCATTTAGAAATTAAAGAACAGTGTAGATTTCTATAAAGTAGGCTCTAACTCAGATATTAGAGATTAAAATTTGATGGGTGGTGGTCAAGACAATAACGATAAAGATTAATATGATCCCAATGAACCTATAAAAGGATAAGATGATAACGGTCCAATGAGTTAAATAAGTAGACATAAATTTGAAGACGAAGAAATAAAGCTAATCATACCATCAGGACTTCACTATATTTCAAGTGTCGATGTAAACACTCCTTGTCTCTTAAATTTTGATGGAATCAAATATCGCTGCAGAATTAGAAATACTTCAAGAAAATTCCCAGGTTTCCGTTTTAGTTCTTACAGGTAAAATCTTCTTTTCAAATATTTTGGAGTAGTCGAAACAAATGTGATAAAAAAAAGAAAGATAATTTTATTTATTTGATAAATATGTGCCTCTACTTTTGATAAAACCTTTTTAAAAAATCTTAATTTTTATCCAATAATCAACACAAAATAAATAAAATGAATTTTTTATTTTATTTTTGTTGTCATTAATTTTTTTTTCAATTTATTCAGTTTTGAATAAAATTAAATGTGTAAGAATATTGTGGTTAAACATTTGATTATCTTTATTTGGTTTTTTTTTTTTTGAAATGAGATTATATTTTTTTATTTTAATAATTTAAAAGATAAATTTCATTTTTTGGGGAGATCTTAACAAGCACTGAGCAATTTAAATATTTGTTGGATACTTACTATTATTATAGTGGAGGCTCAGAAGAAGATGAAGTCAAACTATTTTATTCTAAAGTAACACCAAATAGCACTTTCAATCTTCCTAAGAGTTCTTTGAACATTCAATTGAAAAAAGAGCTTACTAAAAATTAGAGAGAAATCATTGGAAATGGACTTAGAAACTATTTTAAATCAGATTTTACTTAATTGTTTGATGTAAACACTATTGTAGAATAAGTTTAAGAAACTATTTTCTTCATAGATCTATTTTCATTAGTCATAGCAGCTATATCTATTATATTGAGCTTCTTCTTAATTTTGGTTTCATTTGTTGCAAATATTAAAGAAAACAGTTGGGAATTTGGTGTTCTCAGAGCTATAGGTTTGAGTAAAATTTAAATAACTAGAGTCTATATGATTGAGTCTTGCTCTCTAGTCTTGGCTAGTGGCACTATTGGTACTATCATAGGTTTAGTAGTAGCTATAACATTAACTTTATAGGTTCTTATGTTTACTGAATTACCTTTCACTTTTGTGTTCCCATATGAGATGTTTTTCACCACATTCTTCTTTGGTCTCTTTATTGCTGCATCAGCTTCATATACAGCTCTATCAGAATTCAAAGATAAAGCTATTTCAAGTATTGTAAAAGGATTAATCTGATTTAAAGATTTCAATTTCAAAAGCTTTCTGTTTATAAACTTAAAATTAACCAATAAATAAAGAAATAAATCATTTCTTAAAACAATTAAAAATTGTTAAAATAAATTCAAATATTTTTATCTGTGTACATTTCATCAAAACAAGATATTATTTTAATTCCTATTTAACTCAAATTAAAAATCCAATTTTTATTATGGAATAAATGTAGAAATCAAAATTTTGAAAAATTAAAAAATTAATTCTAAAGCAAAAATTATTTTCAACAGTGCTTTTCTTAATATCAATTTTCTATTATTTTTATTTGTTTATGAATTATTTACTCTCATTATATCAAATTAGAATAATTATTTACTCAAATTAAAGCTTATATCAAAATATATAAATTATTTATTCTTAATAAAATCTTAATAAATATTAATTATTTGATATAAAACAGCAAAAATAAGTAATTTTTCAAATTAAAATTTATGAAAATTTACATTTATTAATTTTTAAATTAAAAATAAAAAGTTGTAATTTTAAATATTTTTAAAGCTCTGAAAAAATAATTGATAAATAAATTTCAAGCTTTTGGTCTATAAAAATAAAAAAGGAAAACAAATATGTGCTTTTATTGCTTAATATAATTAAAAAAAGCTTAAGTTATTAATAAATACTTAAATTAAATATATTTAATCTATTTATTTTTAATATTTTAACATGAAGAATTATTTTTAATTTCATAAAATGAATTTGTATTTCATCAGCCATGATGATTTCTTAATAGCTTTTAATATTTGTTTAGAAGTATCCTTGCTGATGTTGTTATTACTTTTTATAAAAAATAAATGTAAGCAAAAATAAAAATAATTTATTTACCTAAGATCAAAAGTCAAAGCTTTTAGGAACTTTATTTGGGCCAAGTTTTATGCAAATTTGATAATATTTTAACTTGAAACCAAGCAAGAGCTTTTTAAATTAATTAATATTATTTACTTAATTATTTTTTGATTCAATTTTTACTTCAAATTAACATCCAAAAAGGATAAGCTTAAATGCTGTTGCAATGCTAAAGATAAACTTGATAGGCCAGATTTATCAATTTTATTTATCCTGAAAATTATTTTAGAGTAAATATGAAATATATTAACATTTTATCTTAAGTAAGATGTTTCAAAAATTAAATTTTTACATTAAGTTGAGAGTTAATTCTTATAATTTTTTGCATTCTAAAAGATTAAATGCTAATTTTGTGACACCTTAACCAGTGATTTTATTATCTCTTTTATTTAGTTAAGTTTTTTAGATAAAAACAATAATAAATATAAAAAATACCTCAGACCTAAATTCAATCGATTTAAATTTTAGAAATTAGTCAATTGGCTAGATAAATCTATTACACCCTAATCATTTATCTTATTGGATCTATTATATGAGCAAAATAATTTTCTAGCTTAAATATTAAGAATATTAGTTTTATTACGTCAACTAGAGAGATAAAGTTGATAGATTTTAACAATTTTTTAGACCATTGACTAAATCAAATGCACCTTTTTCTTATATCAGACTAAATCTTTTGGATTAAAAAATATCAAAAATATTTTAAAATATATACACAATTCTATTTACTGAATATCTAAAATGAAAGTATGCAACTTATCACTCTAGCCTAAACCTAAGCCTAAATCAAGAACACCTTTATCACCAACAGAATTTCTACTATTAAGATAAAATTCTTTTTAATTTTACAGCAATAATAAAAATAAATATTTTATTTATATAGAATTTCTTCATCTTTTCTATCAAGCTCTGACTGAGGATTCCTCATAAAAATTAAAGCCCAAACAAACCAAACAATTAAAAAGATTATTTTTTATTTACCTTAAGTTAAGATTTAAAATTTTAAGATTTTAACATTAACCTAAATTATTTCCTAAATGAGAGGCTCCATCATTTTCAATTTAGTTTCGACTAAATTATTTTGTAACAAAAAGTAAAAATAATTTTTTTTTATATATTTTAAAAATCTTTTAAATGAACTTTAATGATTAAAATTTACTAGAGACTGATAGTTAAATCTTTTAAATTAGAGCAATATTTTAATCCTTCAGATAACCCTTTTGCTCCTACAGAAGTAATTTGGTTGTAGCTAAATTTTTAGATGTAAATAATAGAATTATTAATTTGTATTTTATGAGCTTACCTTAAATTGAAGACTGACTAGATTAAGTTTTGACATTATTTTAGACTACTTGCTAATCTAGATGCTCCTAGGTCGCCAATTTCATTTAGACTTTTTATGTAAATGTTAAAATTAGAAGAATAGCTTATTTAATTATTATTTACTATAAACTTAAAGTTAAGTTTTCTAGATTTTTGCACTATCCAAAGCCATTGCCTAAATTTTGAGCACCAATACTTCCAATTTTATTTTCTCTTTTTAGAATATTTTAATAAAAATCAAAAACTGTATGTAATTCAAGTAAATTAAAAAATTTAATATTATTAATATAGCCATCTAATCTATAAAATTTCTTGAAGTAATAATTTTATATTATTCAATTGGATAGGATTTCAAAGAAGAATTAGCTTGATTTATTTTTAATAATATTTTTTTTATAAAAAATACCTTAGATCGATCTCCAAATGTCTTAGGTTTTGACATAAACTTAAGCCTAAGCCAAAACCTGATGTTCCTTCATCCCCAATTGAGTTTCTGCTTTGATAATTAATCGAAATTTATTTATTTCTTTTTTGTAACAAAGGATGATTTTGCATTTACCTTAAATTTAAGTCTAATTTTTGTAGAGTAGTTATTTTCCCTAACCCTTTTCCTAAATTTGACCCGCCTGACTCTTTTATATTACACTCTCTAATTAATTTTAATTTTAAATCTTTATTTCTAAATTTCATTTTATATTATATTTACTTTAAGTTAAGAGTTAATTAAATCAAACTTTGTGATTGCCCTAATCCTAAACCTAAAAAGCTCGCTCCTTCATCTCCAATTTGACTTTAGCTTAAAATTTAAATATTTTTAAACTTATTTGTTTATAAATCTATTACTTGAGATTAATGGTTAAACTTTTTAACCCGAAGCATTTCCCTAATTCATTAGCTAAATTTTATACTCCAGAACCTTGAATTTAATTATCCCTTTTATTTCAAATAAATATTTTTAGGTTTCTCAACAATAAATAAATATCTACTCTAAATGCAAAGCTAAATTAGTTAAACTGCTGCATTTGCTTAAATTTAATTGATCTTCTGAGCACTCAGTCAAAGTTATATTGTTAACTCTATTTTAATAAAAAAATTTTGTTTTTTTAATTATTAATAAATCAATTAACTAATTTATAACTCTAAAAACAAGTTTTTAAGATAAAATATTTACTATAAATAAAGAGTTAAGTCTTTTAAAGTTATTAACTCAGCTATCTGACTAGACAAACCAGAAAAGCCTTTATCTCCAATTTAGTTTGCTCTAATTATTTTATCAGTTATTATCAAACAAATTATTATAAAAATTTTTATACGTTAAATCTAATGTTAAATTTTCTAAAGTTTAAGATTGTCTTATTCCTTAACCCAACAAAAAAGCTCCTTATTCTCCAATCATGTTAAATCTTTATTTAAAATGATCATTTTATTTATCTTTAAAGCAAAAGTTTTTTGATAAAAAATTAATTTGTTTTTAAAATTATAAAAATAAATTTAGAAAAAAAAAAAAATAAATAAACACCAAAAAACCAGGTGAGAAAAAAGAAAAACTTAGAAAACAAAATAAAAAGTAAAGAAAAGACGTTATTATTCGTGTATGTAGCCTTGAAAAAGGCAGTACCTTAGGGTACTACATAATATATATATATATATAAATTTAGATTGTATGTTATATTTATTCAAAATTAAATGAATAGATTTACTTCAAGTTAAGTGTTAGATTTTTAAGATTTTTACTTAATCCAATACCATTTCCAAGCTGAGAAGCTCCTAATTATTTGATGTAGTTTCGACTTTTTTAAATATTATTATTGATAAAACATAAATTGAATTGTAAAATAAAATAATTTACACAGCAAAGTTAAGAGTGAGAGTGTTTAAATGATCTAAGTTGCCTAAAACATTTCCAATTGAAATAGCTCCATTATCATTAATTGAGTTTCTCCTAAAATTTAATTATTATTTAGTGAATAAATCAGATTATCATTAATAAAGCATTTCTACCCAATATCTATGTCTAAAACCCTAAGTTATTTTAAAGAGGCTAATCCATTTGCTAATTATTAAATTCCTTCATCAGTAAGTTAATTTTCTCTAAATAAAATTAATTAAGTTAAAGATAAATTTTTTAAAATCAATAGCATACATAAGAGAAAGAGATAAACATTAAAGATTATTAGGTATTATCAATCCAGCTACAAGATCTTAAATTGCTTATGTTCCCAATTTTTAATATCTAAACATTTTAAAAATTTTACAGTTATTTTAAATAATTTATTAATGTTTAGTATACCCTAAATTTAGTTTTAGGAATTAATAGTTGCAAGTATCAGTGCTTACAAACTTTTAATTACATAAAAAGATTATTTAAGTAATTCTGATTCTTAAATAAAAATTACAAGTTACAAAGAGTTAAATACCATTTAGTTAATTTGATTTATTTTTCTTTTTTTACTTATTTATTTTTTATTTTCTAAATTTTAAAAATTGAATTCATATGTTTAATCCGTTACTTCTTCATGTTAGAAAATTTATTGTCTTGATTTATTAAATAAAATTAGCTCCTCTTTTTTGTATTTTTTAAACTATCTTACCAAACAAATCATAATAATTCTTATTTTACCAAATAAACATTTTTGAGTTTATGATGTATTTATTAATCATATTAAAAAATATTTAATTCATGAATATTTTAAATAGTATTTATTAAATTTTGTTTTTTTTCAAAAACAAATTTCCAATAATAAATATAAATCATTTAAAAAATAAATTTTGCTGAATTTTTGGCAAATTTTTGTAGGAAATTACATTTTTTAAATAATAAATCTAGCTATTTTAAATTAAATAAAATTAATTTTTTTATAGAAAAGAAATCTGATATATGATATAGATCAATAAATAAATATGTTTTAATATTCAGATTTGTTTTTCACTTCAATATTAAGTTATAATTAATATAGTTTTTAATATTTAATAAAATTTGATGGCATTTTGGAACATTTATTGGTTATTTAGAACTAATATGAATAAATTATAGATTCACAAACAATAAAAAAAGATATTTGAATAAAATAAATATAACGAGAATGTTGAATGATTTTTATTCATTTGAATTTTAAAAGTATTTATGAATAATAGAATTTCTAAATGGATAAATTAGAGAGATGTATTTATTTTTTCAAATGACTATTTTGAATTGGAAGGAGAATTTTGTTGAATAATTGATTGATATTTAAATGATTTGGTTTTTTATATGTTTGAATATACTAATTAAATGAATAAATAGTCATTAAGATGACCTATTAAGGTATATGTAATTCAGGATATTAAATTTAGATATAAGGATATTTTTGTGATCAATCAGCCAAAGAGTCAGTTAAAAAACCAACTATTTCATTCAAATTACAAACTAAATTTTCTATTCATTTCAAAAATTTAAAGAGTTATTGATTAGTAAAAAACTAAAATTCAAAAAATTAAGTCGTTTAAGAAGATATTAATTATTTAATTGATCATTTGATTGTTTGTTTTTAGAATGTTTGAACAAAATATATCCAAAAACAAAACAAAAAAACAAACAAACAAACAAACAAATAAATCACAATCCAAAGATAAAAAATAAATCAAAGCAAAATAATCAATTATTTATTTATTTATTTTTGCGATATTTGAAATTAACCATTTAAATAGAATGATAGCATCAGACTCAAGTGATTCTTAGAGACAACTACTGTCCCAACAATAATAGACTTTGCAGTCTTAATACAATTCTCCAGACCTAAATAGTTTAGGAAAGGAGCAAATAACTCTCAGCAATTAAAGCTCTCAATCTTCACGTAAATTATTCAGTAGAAGTTGTGGGGAATAGCACCAAATTGATGAGTTTTTTGAGAACTTCCATTAATATATAGCCATTAAATTTGGTAATGCAATGCCATTAAAATCAAAATACTCTTACAACTGTCGTCTATATGAAATTTTTGAAGCTGTGAGAAGAGAAGAAAGTGATTAAAAAAAAATGTTAGCTGCATAGTAAAAATAGCTTTTTTAATAGAAGTCTTCATCTAGATTGGACACATAAGATGACTAATCTTCAATAACGTCTTAATCTCCTTAGTTATTAAGTGAAGTTATTAACAACAATAATAATAATGTTAATAGCATAAATAATAACTTCCCAACATACTTGAAGACAGAAACAACAAATGAATTTGGTTATTTTTAGAATCAAGCTTAAAATAGTTAACAATAAAATTAAATCAGAAGGATTAGGACTTAAAGTTGTGATACTGCCGAGGATGCTTTTATTTTATTTTAGTAGCAACAACAATTTAAATAAAGCCAACAACAATTTAAGATGTAGTAGTTAATGAATCCTGCTGGCTCTCTTAGAGGAAGATTTTCTAGAAAAATAAATATAGAACACTAATACCCAAATCTTATTCAAGAAAAGAGAATTCCATTACAGAAATAAAATATCAATAATATGTTCAACAATTAATATAGTTAATAGTCTCATTAGAATGGATTTTCAAGATAAACTAGCAACAATTCAATTAGCATTTCTAAAACAAATATGAATGCTAACCCTTTCATTGCAGCTCAATAATAATTAAAAAAACCACGCAGTATAACAATAGGCTCAAGCTAAGGAAACCCAAATCAAATGAATGGAATAAACAATTAAATTCAAAGTACTTAGAATTATTATTCAAACCCTCCTTAATTTAATTCCTTCAATTAAGGAAATTAAAACTAAATTCCTAACTAAATCAGCATAGAAATTCAACAAAATAATTAAAATAACATCTAAAGTAATTAAATGAAAGAAAATCAATATCATTCAATAAACAATCAAGCAAATAAAGAAAATGTTAATCCCAACACAAATTAAAATAACAACAAAAATAGCAGCTTATCTCATCAAAGTAAAGAATATGAGTAAGCACATGAAAACTTAAAAAAGAGAATAGAAAATATTCAAGCTAATGTGAAAGTGTCAAAAGCTGATTTTATGAAACGCTTATACTCAAATGCCTCTTAGAACCCTTCATGTTAAATATCAATATAAAGCATAGACGTTTCTCAGTTGCCTAGTTCCAATCCTACAAGTTAAAATAACCATCAAATGTAAATCAACTAGCAAAAAAGCCAGTCAAATTTATAAAAATTTAATGAAAATTTCACAATAAACCAAAACACAACTGAAAACCCAATAAATCATTTATAATTTAACAATCTAATTAACATTGCTCCATAAAGCAGATAGTAATCATAGAGCAACAGTAGCAATGATGATCATTTAAACAGAAATCATCTTAATAATAAACTGAGAAATTTCGCAGGTAGAAAGGCACTAGCAGAGAAGGAAAAATAAACCACAAATCTAAGCAGCATTTCAAACCATCCCTTAGCTGAATAACTCAGAGAAAAAGTAAAGAAATAATGGGAAATTAACAGAGAAAGTATAAATATTCCTCAACAACAAATAAAATAAAGCAATAACAACAATAATAATAATACCAAAGTGTATATTCCTTACTTCGAAAAAAATACCAACAATAACAATATTCAGTAGTAATTACAGTAAATGTAATAGTAACCATAATTTTAAAATTAAAATTTCCTTACTAATTAATTCTAATAAAATGTCCAATACAAGCCTATAAAAAGAATTTTTTGAAGGAAAGAATTTAATTAAAAATTATTGAATTAATTATTTCATATTTTTCTAGTCTAAAGAATAAATAGTCTGTCTATCTCTAATAAAAAATGTAATTAAAAATAAAGTGCACATCATACATATATAACCTATAAATTAAATGTAATTAAAATTTATCAGTAAATGTATATAAATTTATATAATGTATATAGGTAATTCAATTTCTTTTTCTTAAAAAAACCGAAAAATATTAATAATGTATGTTGTCTTCTTTTTCTTCAAAGAAAATCATATTTAAGTTATTTTCTACCAAGGAATTCCAGTTTTTGTTAAGAATTTATTCAAAATAAATAACTCTAAATTTTGAGAGTCGCCACAAAAAGAATATCAACAAATAAGAAGGTGGTTTTAAAAAAATGAAATATTTATTCTAAATATTAAAAATTCTAGATATTCATTTAAAATTGTTAAATTTTTGTTTTAAAGGCTTTAAAGTTTACAAAAAGTAAATAAAAGATAGTAGAAGTAAAATTTTTTAAGATTGATGAAATGCTATTAATTTAATAAAATTTGTTAAATTAGGTTTAAACAAAGAACTTGTTTTATCATACAAAATTTCATATTTTTATTTATTTTTTATTAAAGTCTTTTACCAACCAATTAATAATTAATTTTACCTACCAATTAATAATTAATTTTACCTACCAATTAATAATTAATTTTACCTACCTATTAATAATTAATTTTACCTACCAATTAATAATTAACAAAATGTAGATTTGTTTGTTAGCATTATGATATTTGAATAAAAAATTAAAAAGTATTGATGAATATAAATGAAATGAACTGTAAAGTAATTAATTATTAAATTTAGTTAATACAAGAAAAAACATTTAAAACATAAAAACTAATATTTTAATTTTTATATCAGAAAATTAATAAATCTAGATTTTCAATTAGTTATTCCATTTCTGCTATTGAAGGCTTTGGCATGGCTGACATTCCATCTAAAACTTAGACAAGTTCTTATTGAGTCATTTTTAAAACTTTAAAGATAATTTCACCATCTATGAAATTACTTTTATCTGATTTGCTCTAAGGAATGTTCTAATTATTTTATTAAGATCTCTTTATTAAAAATTAAAACAAAAATATAATTTACTTTAATTGATTTCCATTTGTTGTAGTCAAATTTAAGGGGACATTTGAATCTTTGCAAAATAGATTCTTAAAGATCTTGTAAAACTGTATAGGCTTATTCATTCAAGGACATAATTACTCCAATCCAACCTTTTTGAGTACCATAAATAACTTAGTCTAGCCCTTCAGTTGAAATATATTTATCTTTCACATCTTTAGTATTGACTTTTCTTCTCAAAGAAGTTATTACAATATCACCATTATTTATTGCAGATAAAACCTATTTAATTTATTAAACAAAATTATTTTTTTAAATTAAAAATTGTATTAATTCACTTAAATTTTATTTATTTAAATCTATTTAACAATTTTAATAAAAGATTAAATAAATGAAGAGTCAGTCCATTCAATACTCTTTTTAAATTCTTTTTGTTCATGAATTAAAGATTAATTTACCAGTAATTTCATTCTTTCAAAATCATTTTCTGCAAATTCATTTTAACGGAAGATAACAATGTTTGTGTTTGAATCAGATAATACTATGTTTTCATCACCAAGGAATTTAGCATGAGTAGAGAAAACTGGGAAAGGAGATTTTGCTGCAAGCATAACTTTTTTATTTTGTTCTTAAAAGAGTTAAATTCCTTAGGTTCTATCAGCTATTAAAATTTAGCTTTTCAAATTGCAATCCATTGAAAGAGCAGTTATGTTCAGGTTTGATTAAGAAACTATTTCTTGAAGGAACCTTGATTGGTTATTTTATTTTAGAATTGAATATTCTTATGCACTTGTGTAAGGCATTTAGTAGATTTTGAAATTTTCATGTCCAAGAATAATTGCAATAGAGCTTTCACTATGCTTTTAAATTTACATAACAGGAATTTTGAATGAAAGCTTATCAACTTAAATCATTTTGTTTTCATTATCTACAAGATAAGTTTAGAGGAATCCTTCATGAATTTAATTGCTTTCTTGTTTTCCTCCTACAAAAAAATAATCTCCTACAACTAACAAAGAGTAAATACACATGTTATTAAACTTCAATTATTGTAATAAATCTTAGTTTTTAATTGAGTGAAGTAAAATATTTGAGCAAACAACATCATCTTAATCATTTTCAACAATGCTAATAGAAATACTCATATTTCTAATTACATCAACTAATTCAGTTTAGCATCTAAATTCATGTTGCTCCTTAACATCCTTGCCAAAGCTATAAATGTGGAATTTCTAGCTAACTTCTATTCCACCAATTTATAAACAATTCTTCTTTGCCATAACTAAATAAGGAACGCCGTTAATCTCTATTTCATCTATCTGATTGACATCCTAAATATTAAAGTAACTCTTTTAGTATCTTTAATAAGATTCGTCCACCTTTCTCAAAGATAAAATACTGACTTCATTCGAAATGCAAGCTTTTTAGTTAAAAGTTTTTTAAATAAGTCAAAATATTCTAAGTAATAAATAGTATAAATGAGATCAAGAAAATTCATTTATTTTGTCATTTTAAATATTTAATATTTTGTAAAAATAATTGAAAAATAGTTTTGTTACATATACAAACCGGGGTGCTTGATTAACAGTAAGAAGAGAAGAGTTAAAGTTATCTGAATTTAACTGGTTTATATCCAATGACCATGTTTTTTTAGTTGCTTGAAGTGAGAACGTTATTTTGTTCATCTGTTTTGTAGTATATTAAGCTGATAATACCATCACTATAACCAACTAAGAGCTTGTTTTCTTCATGGAAGATTAAGCTGCGGACTATTTTTTAAGGAGGAATATCTACTTAGTGAACTTTAGTTGGATCACTAGCATTTATAAGAATAATATATGATTAGAACCATAAAGCTACAGCAATATAATTTCCATAGGAGTTAATAGCACTAAATGAGTATTTAGAATTAAAAGAAAAAGTTTCAACTCTGTTAATTTAATTATTAAGGAAATTGAAAGCTTGCAAATTATTAGTAGAATCAGCAGTTATTAAAATATTTTGATTTACTGTGCTTAAAATTATTTTTTTGTCAGAAATAGAAAGCTCGGAAATAATATTAGCTGCATTTAAGTCGATTAATTTTATAGATTAAGCAGATACCAAAGAAATTAATTTTTATGATTCTGAACCACCTTCCAAAGCAAAAACATTTAATAAACCACAATTAATATTCATAATAACATTAAAAGATCCTTTTTATTCATCAAATTTTAATATTAATGTCTAAAAGTCAAAGCTGACAACAACATAAACTTTATGAACTACAAGCATTTCCCTAATTGGTGAATTGAACTTTATTTCACCTTTCTAAATTAAACTCATTCCTTTCTAGAAAATGTTCATTGATTACTCCTTTCTTGGACTTGCAATAATTAACCTTTGATTGAAATCACTCTCCAGTAATTTCATATTATATATCGACGACAAGTTAGACAATTTTAGCTTTACTTCCAAATGACTTTCCAAATTCTTTATAAATTTATCATGCACTTTTATCACTTTGCAATCATCTTCAACAGAAGCTTTATTATTATTAAAAAAATATTTTTAACATTATTTTAGCTTCAAATAAAATTTTTAAGTTAATTTCAAATTTTTCTTTGGTTTTTTTAACGTTCTTTCTGGTAAAAATCCAAAAATTATTAATAAGTTTGGCAATAACTACTTTTGTAAAACTTTACTACAAATTATTGTCAATGAAATACATTGAATCAAAAAAGTTTTTCATATTTTTGACAACATATTTAACTTTATCAAATTTTTGTATGATTCTCAAATTCAATTAATTATTTCAAAGTAATAGAAAATCAAGAAATTGTTGGAAATATCTTCTTTTTTAAGATTTTATTCAATATTTCTATTATTTTATTATTTTCCTTTCATCAATAAATGATATTTAATAATTAATTTGTTAGATTAAAATGTTTAAAGTATTGCCAATATCTTATTTTACAATATTTTATTGTACATGTTTATTCTTTTATCATACTTTTTTGATTCTATTTTTATCAATCTAAATATGTTGGGGTTAATGAAAATTAATTTAGAAATAATGTTGTATTAAACTTTATTGGATAACTCTTTTCTTTTTATCTTACTTCCATTTTATTAATTTTTAAATACATTTATTTTTAATTGTTAATTTACTGATAAAAATGTGTTGCTCAGGGAGCTATATTATACTAGTAGGTGGAGAAATTCTACCAAGAAGCTTAACATCAATAGTTCTAGAAGGAATGATTATATTGACTAAGTAGAGGGAAGATTAGTATGCTGCATCTTAAGTTGCTATGAAGTATGTATTTTCTTTGACATGAGAATGGCAAATGACTTCTTCAGGGAATGGAGTTGTAAATTCTACAGTTGTTTTATCAATATAGGAGTAATAGAATATTTTATAATCACTGAAAAAGATCAATCCTTATTAATTGGAAAGCTGAAGAGCATAGAGATACTAACTCTCAGTTTCATGTACGAGACAATTCTTTTTATTAACAGTGAGTTTATATTGATCGCTTTCTAATTATTCAATTTCTAATTGAGAATAAGCAAATTTTTATTCCCTCTAATAGCTATAATAAACTCCAATAAGGTGTTAATTTTGGTTTTACTTCTGCTCAACTACTACGATATTGTAAATCTTCTCCATAATAGCTTGCTTCTTGACCTAAGATTAAGTAACTTACCTAATTTCTCCATCATGCTCTTTGCATACTATCAGATTGATGTTTTTATAATATGCATAAATGCCTATGATACAATTTGACTCTGTTTTACTTATTTTTTATTAAGAGACAAAAACTAAAGAGACATCAGAAATCTTTTCTTGATCCAAATTTTGAACAACGCCTGATTCAATAATTTAAACTTCTCCCTTAATGTTTATTCTGAAAAATCTATATTGAAGGTCATCACTGATGATGAATATGATGTCACTTTTTTAACTATCTGAGGATTTAATAACTGCTACTTTTAAAATATTGCAATAAATTTGCACTTCAGCTATGTTTTCAATAAATCCTTTGCAAACACTATTTTATCTCCATAACTCTATTGTGTTCTACTTGTAAAGAATGAGAACATTTACTAAATTATTTTGCTATCCTGCAGATTCTATCTCCATTGAGCTAATGTCTTTTTTACTATTGCCAAAACTATTTGCAATTCTGGCCTCCAAAGCTGGACCTACGCTGTATGATTTATAAATATTATGAATAAAATTGTAGGAATTCATGGTAGTATTATTTATTTAATCTCTCCTGCAAAATGTCTTTTTGTTTTAAAGCAAATATTATAGTTTTAAATCTACTAAATCACAACTTTAATTTAAAATAAATCTTATTAATTTGTTTTGTAAAAAAAGAATATCCTACCTATCTTTTATCTTGTATTTATATTTTTAAATAAACACAAAGAAGAGCAAGCAAGTAATATAGATAGACAGAAAGAGAGATAGAGATAAAGAGATCGATGTAAAATCTAATTAGAAATGAATAAATTAAATATAAGATTACTAGTTTTATTTGTATTAAATAGAAATTAGATTATCTCTGAATATTCTTTATTATCCATCAAAATTTATCGCGCCCTTTTCTTACCACATTCCATCATATAAATTAAATTGTCAAATTAACACAAATTTTCTTTAAAAATTCGATTGCACCAAAATACAATTCTAGAATTCTTCTTACATCTCATCATCTCATTGAAAAAATATCTTACTCTCCATTAAAATCTTATTTCTATCAATTTCTTTATTTAAATTGTTGTTTTAGAAAAATTCATAAAAATCCAAGATGCATACAATTTAAGACAATTAAACAAAGTTCATAACAAATATTAGGATGAATATTTCAATCTAAGATATTTATTGGTTTTATTTTGAGTTCCAAGACTCTGCAAACTATTCAATTTTTTAAAAAAGAAACAGAAAGTAAAACTATTTACAATTTTATTTTTTTATCAAATTATGATAACGGAGTCTTAATAAAAAAGGTTTATTTGTATTGAGAGTTGAAAAATTTTTTCATATTGTCAGGTTTGATCAGGATAAAATATTCACTAAATTTATGTGCGTTTTTTATTTGCATATTGGAAAAATAAACAAATATTTTAAATTCTAAAGTTCTATTAATCAATATTTTATAAAATTTAGAAATAAGTCAACACTATTTTTCTTTCAATAAAAGGAAAATCATTCAAAATAACTTTATTAAAATTATGACTTAAGTTAACTCAAAACTCTGACATAAATAAATTAAAAATAAAAATTTTATTTTACCACTTTAAATATTTTTTACTTGCAATTTAAAAACTTAAATATATGTAAAAATACTATTATAACTAACTTTAAAATTAAATGGTTCGATTAAGTTTTTGCAATGTATTTATTTACAAATGGGCTCTGCTTAAGATTGATAATTTTCTTATAAAATGAGCATACCTAATTTGATATATTTAATTTTGCTCAATTCTAAAAATTATTTTGTTTTAAAGTTTTTTTGGGAATTAAAAAACTCATTATATTATAAATTTTTTTATTGTTCTTTAATTTTAATTTTTCTATACTCTCATGAATAATATGATTATTATTTTTTTTAATATTCTTTAATAAAATATATATTTTAAGCTAATAAAAAAAGAAAGGTATTTGTGCTACTAATTTTAAACTAAATAAACTATTATTAAAATATAAATTAAAAAAATAAAATAGATCCTCAAATACTCATATCATATTGCATATACTTACTCTTAAATAATTTAAAAATAGAATAAATCTATTAATTTCTCCACAATTTAAAAATATTTACTTTAACTTCTGAAAGTTTTTAAAAAGTAATTAAGATTTTAAAAAGAAAATTTGCATAAATTTTATGAAGATAATTTCATTAAGAATTTTTGTGAATTAAAATCATTCATATCAGAAAAAGACCATTCAAAAAAAACTAAAAATAGAATATGTAGAGAATAAGAAGCAAAAATTATTACAGATACAAAAATGCAAAAATAAACATTCATCAATCTAAATTAAGTTCTTTAATTAAGTCTTGTTGTTGACTTACTCTGTTGTTCTGATTTATTTCTGGTGTTCCAATAAGGTTTGTCTGTAAACTATCTAATTGGGGACTATTAGCAAAGTTAGATTATCTATAATTTTTCTTTTCAATATTGTCTCCTAAATCCAAAGCTTTTTAAGGTGAATTGCTAATGAGGAGTTAACTATTTTCATCATTCTAAATTGATTCCTATTTAGGTTTTGATTTTCTTTATTGGGATGCAACTTTACTCTTTTAATAATTTTCTTCTGTATCTTACACTCTTAATGTAAAGGAACGATAGATGTAACCTTATAAACCATAAAATCTAATTAATATTTCTTCAGTATCTTATTACTAAGGAGTTCCCTAAAGAATAATAACTCCACTTTACATAATCAGCTCAAGCCAATTAGGGAATTGCATGTTTTCTTTAGGTCCATAAGGATCATATTCCATATTTAAAAATTTCATAACTGAAAAGCATGTACCTCCAGGAGCATATTTAAATGACTCAACAGACTTTAATTAGCTTGGTTTAATATAGAGCGACTCTCCTTAAGAGGGAAATAGAGATGATGGAGGGGAGATATTTATACCTAAAGCATCAGCCTAGAGGACAAGCTTTATTAAATGTGGATTGACTCCTTTAGAGGAAATAGACTCAAAACTTTCTAATTTAGAAGTTATAAGATCAAGTAAAATTAAAACTGGGGCTAAGTTATTCTAGATCAATGAAACTTTCGGGAAAGCTATAATCTGACCATTAATATCAAACTCCTCTTAAGATATGATTGAAACAAATTACTTATACCAATCATTTGATGAATATAAAAAGCAATTCTTTTTTCCATAATATCTGATATACTCTGAAACTAAATGACTCTTTTTATCTAAAGAAATGAAATAACGAGCTAGTAAAAATTTGATGCACTTATATAAACTAGATTATTTGTTATTTAGCTCATCTTTGTATGCCTTGGCTTCAAGTTTCTTACCACTAATCTTAAATGTTACATTGTGTCTAAGCATATCTTAAATAACCAATTACATATTTATTTTCCCTTCTTAACTCAAATATTGCTTTTCAATTATTGAATTACGAAGACTAGGTTTCGTTATCATTATTTTGTCTTTGAACTGGTTTGTTATGTCATTTTTATCTGTGTTAAAAGGGATGTTATGATGGTGTATTTCTTTTCTAGCAATATTTTGATTATCATTATTATCATTTTTGTCCTTTTCACTGTTGTTGTTATCTATATTAGGTATTTCAATAATTTACATGTTTTCTTAATCAGAAATTTTCAAAGCTTTATTCTACTAGTATTGCTCTTCTTGTTTGAAAGCTAAATCATTTTCAATATCTTCGAATTTTAAAGTATTCATTTTTGCAATCTTTGCAAGATTAAATTGCTAGCCTTAACCACCCTTTTCCTTTATTACTTAAGAAATAAGATTTTCTATCATCTCTTTTGCTTGACTCAAGTCTTAGGAAATAAGAGGGATTTTCAAAATAAATTTCTCATTAACTATTGCATTAATTTTAGTATATCTATTTTTATACTTAAAGAAGGCATTGTAGAAGATATTTCTGTATTTATACATACCAAGGGCACCAATTAATGGTCCAAGAATCTATGAAATCCATTACAGAACAAACAAAATGGGTAATTAATTAACTTAAATCACAAAAGTATCTGAAACATTTGAATAGCCATCATCGCCAACCAATTTTATAGTTATAGAAGTCCTAAAAGCTGATTAAGGTGGACTTCCTTAAAATTTTAAACTTTCATCATAAAATGTAATCCAATGAGATAAGTCAAGAAGTACAAATTTATCTCCATCTTGGATGTAAGCAGTATAAGTCACTTTACCAACATCAGCTGAAACAAAGGTACTCAAATCGAAATTAAATGTGAACTAATTAAGTATTGCTATCTCGCCATTAGGGTAGTCTTCATTAAATTAATTTTAAAGGATAAAATCTTAATTTTTTTCTACAGGACTTTTTTCTTTAAGGAATGAGATATCTGTCAACAAAGAATTGTATTACAAGTCATAATTAATATCATCAGATATTATCAAATTAGCTTTAATATTTCCATAGGTAAATCCAGGCATAGGAAAAATTACAAGAAAACTACTAAGGAAACTGTTAACATTTTCAACCAAACCTTAAATCTCTATGTTATTTTTATCACTGTTTACAGATATATTGACACCTATTTAATTTTCAAAGATGAACTTTGCACTAAACTTAGGGACTATGACTTAAACTGAAACTTTATTTGCAACAGTTTAGATGTAAGTGAGCTTATCTGCAGGGTTTTTATTATAGACTAGAGATGTTTTGAAAAAAAGATAAATTGGAGAGTATTAGATAGAATTTAGTAAAGTGTCTACAATCATTGTGCTAATACATTTATTAAAAGCTTTTTCTGAAGGTGTGGTATTAGGAAATACGGCAATTACTTGCTCAGCAGTCATTTCTAGATTGGGGTTTACAACACTCGAATCATCTATATAACCTTCAGCTAAAATGTATTTAAAAATATCTTGATTTTAAGTAGCAGTAGTAGGGCAGGAAGGATTATTATAGTTGAAATCATCTTGATAAAGTGGATTTAATGTCTTCAAAAGAATAGTATTGATTAGAGGTTCGTCTATATTTTATTCATCGATTGATTCTTTAACTACTTTAATATTGATAGAAAATGCTTCAGGGTCATATGTCATCCAAGTAGGTATAGGGTTCATTATTTGTTATTAGTAATGCCAAATGCTATCCACTATCAAATCTAGTGCTTAATAAAGAAAGACTATATCAAGTTAAATGTTCATTCCAACTGTGAATATTTCAGTTACGTCCTTCTTTTTATATATAAAATCCTAAATAATTGATGAATACTCCAAAATCTGCTGGACTTCAACATGCATTTAAACTGGACTAATTGTTGGTAAAGCGAGAACTCCAATGTTGTTGTTGATAAAAAGATAAGAATTATCTTCAAATCCACAACTACTCATACCATTTTAGTTTTCATAATAATACTCTGAAACTAAGAATGGTTTTTTAATGTCAGATATATCAACCATTGTGACCATACCCTACTAAGTAGTAGAAACAAGTAAAGTTTTCTCGTTATTTAGGAAAGTCACATCATTACTCCATCCATCTATCTAAATTCTAGAAATAATGTCAATTTAAGGCATATTTTCAAAACTGACTATGAAGATTCCTTAAAGACCGTCCACAAAGAACCCATAATTCAGAGAAATAGTAGACTAAAATAAATTTTCAGCGCCTAAAGAATCTATATAATTAACCAATTAAATGTTGTTTAAGTTTTAGATATCCAAAACAAAATAGCCATACCCTCTACTTGCTCCCACCAAATATTTAAAATCACCTGTAAACATGACTCCAGTGCAACTTCCCTTCATAGTATCAGTAAATTACCAAACAAGTTTAACAGTGAATGATCCTATAGTCGTAATATCCAAAAAAATAACTGAGTTACCTAATGCACCAGCAAGTAAGTTAATAGTCTCATCATAATCGGCATCTACTATATAGCTATCAGTGTCATAAGTAACCATTTATATTGCTACTGCTCCATTTCCTAATGTAATGATATCGTTTGTTGCATAAACAGCAAAAACATTTACATTATCAATAACAGGAAGAATAATATATAAAAATCCTCTTAAAAAAACTACTATATCAACATTAGCTAAAGAATTAGGAGGCTTAAATTGTTAGACTTTAACTTTCATATCTTCAGGGACTGTGGCATCAATGATCCACAAACCATCGTCATCAAAAGAACCATAATACATTTTATTAGAGTCATCTATAACGCATCTCCAGTAGAAGTATGTATTAGACCAGTCATAGGTAGTAACTAAATGCTTATTAAATAAATTCAAATACTAGTCACCCAAATCAGGTGTAATCTTAGGAAATATTTAGACACTCTAGCCATTAGCATAGTACAAATTAGACTCATCGATAGAAAGTTTAATTGACTTACCCTGATAAGCAATTTGGATTACTTCATATAAAATAGGTGTTGACTTATCTGTAATATCTACCACATAAATTCCCTATGAAAGTACACCCAAAAAAAGGAAATTATCATCTTTAGAAAGACAAAGAGAGTATGGAGAAGGAAGAGTGATATCTGTAGGCCACCATGTTAGAAGATAATTTAAAGATTGATTAACAGCTCCACCACTAGTTACCTAAGTGAAATCTCCAATGCTAATACCTCTTTTATTATCTACATTTATGATATATTTGTAATCACTTGTCAGATTTATCACATAAGACCCAAAAGTTGTTCCAGGATAAGCGCCAGCCAAAGCAAAGGAAACAGTTCCACCTACATTGTAGGTAACTTTATAGATTCCTAATCCAGAAAACCCTTATGAAAGAAATAACCATTGATCATTTGCAGAGAGATAACCACTTTAAATTTAAGTAGAGCGCCAAGTAACAGTTCCAGCTAAGGTAGGATTTTGCTTGTTGGAGACATTAACTGCCCTAACTTATCCATTTGATTGAAAAATGAATACAATAGTCTCAGCCTTATTAATAGCCATATCAACATTTAAAATAGTTGCTGAATCTTATCCTATCTAATTAAATTAACTTCTACTTGTAAAATCTAATATTGTTAGCTTACTTTAGTAAGGAACAAAAAGATATTTTGCATCTGATGTCATTATAAATCCATCTATGTATTCATCACTTCTGAAAGTACCTATTACTTTATATTATTGCTGAGGATCTATAACTTTAACTCCTGAATCACCAGCAGCAACAAATACTAGATTAGCAGCATACGCAACTTTAATATTGTTATACATCCCTTGAGGCTCAGTGATAGGTACTATGTAATCGTACTAAGATGAATAAACCCAGCTCTGTGGGAACTTAGCAAATGATATTGAAGTAAGGCAAAGCGCCCCAAGCAAAGTTAGAATTACAAATTTCTTCATTTTCTGCATCATATTTATCTTTACTTTTATGGATTAATATTATTTAGAAGTTTGTATTAATTTAACTATTTTTGTTAATTAACAACCAATTTAAATTTTTTACTTCTCACTATATAAAAAACAGAATTTATTTAAATTTTCAACAAAGGCAGCCAGCTTATTTAATATGATAAATAATAATTTAAGTTTGATTTTGTAAAGATTGATCGACCTATTCAAAAATCCTGATTTGGGTTCTATTATTTAAAAAATTGTATTCTACTATTTACAAGTTAATAACTGTTTTAGTTTAACTTTACTTAAAGGAGAGAAATAATTCAATAAAATAAATTTTTATTTTATCTTATTTGAAGTATTTAGCATAAAAAAGTATTTTTTAGATTTATTCAAAACAATAATTTAAGTCTGAGAGAAAATTAACTTTATTTTCACTAAATGACAATAGTTAAAACTACTGTTTTGAGATTCAGCTAGCTATCATAAAAAAATCGGATTTTTTAAAAAGTTTCTATAATCAAACTCAAGCAAAACTAATTTTTCTATATCGTTTCGTTTAGCTTCTTTTGAAAAAACTATAAATAATTAATTTTTTTTATCATCAATCGAATTATTTAATCATAGCCATAATTCAAATAGACAAAAACTAAATATAACATCAAAAAATAGAAAATTTTAATCAATATTGGAAAATTGATTTTCTGATCTTAGATTAATAATCATTTAAGAAAAAGTAACTAAAAACAAACTATTAAATTAAAGAGTCATTGTTTTTTGAATTAGTAGCAAACAAATTAAATCCTTATAAAATAAATAAACAAACATTTAATATGAAGAGGAGTTGTGTTTTGAAACTAGTAGCATTTAAATTAAGACGCAAGCATTTTTTGAATTTGTTATATATAAAAGCTTTTTTAGAACGAATTTTTATAAATTTTTAAATGATTTGTAAAGGATTTTTTAAATTTATTTTTGCTTTATCTTTCTTCTGATTAAATTTACAAGTAATTTAAAAAAAAAAAAATTGTTTTTTTATTTAGGTTTATGAAATATTTTAAATATATTTTTTATAACATTTATTGATAGAAACAATATAAATGGGGTAATAAATGAAGAAATTATTTTAAATAATATAAGATGGCAAAATAGAGTAACAAATTATTATCGCATGAGATTAAAACCAAAAATATTTGGAGAAACTCCTAAATAATTTGTGAATTCTTCTAGTTGTGTAAATTATTATTCCAATTCAATCATCATCAAAATACCTATTTTTTTTATTCATATTTTTTTTATTTAAAAGTAAAAATTTAAATTTCTACTCATCATCATCATTATTGCCATTATCATCATCATCATCATCATAATCTTCTTTTTGCCTCTTATTTTTGTTTTTCTTTTTATTGTCAGGATAAAGATAGTTAGAATCTATACTTAGAAAACTAGAATTGTCTTCATCATTATTACAAGCAAATTCTTATGTAACTAAATGGCTTATTTTTAAGATACTTGTTTTAAGTCTTTTTACATGTAAACTACTTATTTTATTAGATCTAAAGGAAAAATTTTAATATAAGATCAATCAAGAATAATTTTTGTGTCAATATTTAATAATGTATGATGCATAATTAATTACTCAATTAATAGTTCTAAATTCTATAAATTATTTAATTTTCTCAAAGATTTCTCTAATTCAGAGGCACCCAAGTTACCTATTTCGTTATCACTTCAAAAAAAGATGAATATTTTATTCAGTTAGTTATTAAATTTTTATTCATAAAAGTTATTTAGTTCTTTCATCTAAAAGTCAAAGACTGATATATGAAATTTAACGATTATGAATGAATCGAGAAAGAAATTGCTCTTTATTAACTAAAAATGATAAGTTACTTCAAAAAAAGTTATAAATTAACAATGTTTGTGCAATTAGATAATCCTTATGCTAAGTCTATAACTCCCTCATCCTCAATCTTGTTTGAACTTTTTTGAATTTTAAAATAAAATGACTGACTATTGATTTCACAAAATTCTTTCATATTTTTTTCTCTTCATAAGCTAATTGAATAATATTAATCAAATTTACTCAAAATAAATCTTCAAAGTAGAAATATTAACTAATTTTGAAAGTTATGATGCTAAGTTTGATACTCCAAAACACCCAATTTCATTTTCACTAAAAGATTTTTCATTAATATATTATTTATAAATAAAAACAAAAAAGAATAAATTATTTTATTAAATTTCAAAAAATATGAAAAAAATTATTTTTAAAATAAATCAATAAAACTCTAATTAATTCATCAAACATAAATTTAGCAATTGATTTTATTTACCTAAGATCAAGTTCCAACTATTTTAAATCACTACACTTTGTTAATGCATTACCTAAATCTGATAAGCTATCACCCATTATTGAGCAGCTCCTAAAAATTATTTTATTGAGTTAGTAAATAAAAGTAAACTATTTAAAAATTAAATTTTTAAATCATTTTTATTGATTAAAAAAATAAGATATTTAAATTTTAGTGTTTTTTAAAATCTTTATTTAACTTGATAAAAAATGCAAACCCTAAAATAATCTTCTAAATAAAAAAAATTATTATTCTTTCATAGATTTTTTGTTGAAACAAATATTTTTCATTTTTTGTTTTGGATAATTAAAAAATTTGTTGAAAGAAAAACTATTCCAAAATTAATTTTTATGATTCTGAACTTCTTTACAGAGATATTTAATTAATAACATTCAAATTGAAATCAATTAAAGAAAATTAAAGAAATTTACTCTAATTCAAGCTTCAAAGTTTAAAGATTAACACATTTAGCAATTTATTAGCTTAAATTTTTAACACCCTCATCTGAAAAGATATTTTTCCTTTGTAAATAAAATGAATTGAATATGATATTAGACCGTAAAAGTAATTATTTAAATTAAAAATATAACTTTATTTATTTTTAGAAATAAAAAATATTGAACCTCAAACATTTTTTATATAATTTTTTTGGTTAAGTAATAAATTAAAAAAGTTAAATTTATACAATAAAATGAGAGTTAAATTTGTGAGATTCTTCAACTTAGATAATCCACATCCAAGACCCAAAACACCTTTCTCACCAATTAGGTTATCCCTTATTTAAAAAAAGTAGTAAACAGAATTATTAATTTATAATTTGATTAGGAATCATTAAGTAAAAGAAATTTTAAATAGGTTTTTATTATAAATTTTTGATTAAAATATTTACAGATAGACAGATTAGTTTTTTTAATAAAATAAATTATTTACCATAAATCTAGTGACAGTGTTTAGATTTAACTACAGTTTGATATACCAGAACTAAGACCTGATATTCCATCATCAAAAATATTATTTTTGCTAAAATATTTAATAAATAATTTTTATTTTAAGTTTAAAAAGACAAATTTTGTATTAAAATTAATTTTAAATCTAATTTTTTAATTCCACTTTTATTCAAATTGATTCAAAAACTTCTTTAATCTAACTAAAAATAAACTAATTTTACTATAAACCAATGCTTAAATTAGTTAAGTTGGAAAGCTTTCCCAATTCACTACCTAAATTTGTTGCTCCCTACTCTTTAATTTTATTTTCACTTTTTAAAATAATAAATTATGAAGAAATTTATTAGATAAAAATAGTAAATGTAAACTTAAAAAATAAAAGCCAGTTAGTTTAATTAATTATTAATTTAATAAGGAAATCAAAATTATTACTAAAGGTTGAGTGAAAGATTTTACAGGTTAGTACATTTTGCTAATTCAGAGCCTAATTTTTAAGTACCAGCTTCAGTAATTTTGTTGTATCTTTCAAGTTTTAAATAAATTTTTTAAAATAAATACAAATAATTTTTGCAAATTTAAGCTGACAATTTTTATTCACAAAAATCTTAGTTTTTAGTGAATTATACAGAAATTTTAAATTTTACTTTAGTTCAAGAGCAATACTAGTGATGTTTGGGCACTTTGCTATTCCTGAGCAAAAATCTGAGATACCCTTATCACCTATTTGATTTCCACTATTATCACTTTTAGAATAAAAAAAATTATCTAATTATATTAATTAATTCTTTCTTTTTTTAATTTTTGTATAGAATTATAAACTCATGGCTTATCATATAGAAATTTCTATATCGAAGACAATACATGAAACTTTTTTCAAAAAAATAAATTACCTGAGATTAGATAAATTTACTTTTAAAGATTCAAGATTTATGCATTTTGCAATTGCTTAACCTAAATCTGAAGCTCCTTTGTCCCCTATTTGATTTTAACTTTTTTTCAAAATTAAAACTTTTTAATATAACTTCTTGGGTTAATGTTTTCTTTATTTAATTTAAATTATTAAAATATTTTAGGAAATTATATTTTTTCCTAAAAATATCTCAATTAAATTAAACATTCTGAAAGAAAACTAATTTACATCAAATTTAGATTCAAAGTTTTAAGGTTTGTACACTTTGCTAATCCAGATGCTAAATCTGAGGCTCCTTTTTCACCAAGAAAGTATTTAAGGTAAGCATCCCTAATATTTTGAGTTGTAGAAAATTAATGTTAAATAAAATATTTTAAATATCCAAATTTAATCTTTTATTGACTATTTATTTTAGTTGTAGAAAGTAAATTTGATCTTAAGACTTTTTGATGCAATTTAAAAAAAACCAAAAATGTAATAAGCTTACGAAATAAAAATTTCTAAATGAGTATGGCCACTTAGGTTTGAAGAAAGAAACTTTTTTTGTTAAATAATAATTCTACTTAATATCAACACTAAATTATTTTATTACTGAGTTCAGTTCACGAAAGGTTTAACGATTTTATTATAACATTTTTTTTACTTTATTATTTTTATTTTCCTTGATTTGAAAATAAATTATATAGATATGGTATGCTAATTCAATTTATTTAATTAAATATGATATACTAAATTTAGCCTCTTTAAAATAGGATGTTGTCAAATTTTTATTCATTTCCAATATTTTCAAAAATTGTTTGAAGCCTTACATAATATTAAATTTTAAAAAAAGTACCATAATTTGATATTTCTTTTATTTTTAAATGTGGTGTGTATTAATGTTTACACTTTTATCAATAATTATTTGAAGATTTATTAAAGTAATTAGCGCCATAAAAAGTGTAAGGCTGATAAATAAAAATTCAAACAGATAAAAAGAATTTAATTTTTGGTTTAAAATAATATTTCAAATTAAAAAAAGAGCAAATGTATTTCTTTAAATAGTATGCATTTAAAAATTATTAAAATTTTAAGAGTAAATCTAATTTAAAATAAAAAAAAGAAATGAACAATTTTATGTAAATGTCCTATCTATTTGAATCTCAATTTTTATTTAAAAGAAAATAAAATCACTTTTTTTTATAGATATTCAAAAATTAATTTAATATGTATAGTACCCTAAGGTACTGCCTATAAAGGTTACATACAGTTATAACAAGGCTTATTATTTTTTATTATCTTTAAAAAATAATTAATTTTAATCAAAATATCAAAGTAGAAGCTCACAAAAAGATATATTTATTTTTGATTTATCATATTTTAGAATTCTATCTATTTTTTATTTCAGATTCATTCACCAAATTTTCCAAATTCTGACTTTTCTTAAAGATACTCTACAGAAATTATTTATTTAAATAAACTACTACTACCAAAACCAAAACCAAAACCGAAAGCAAGTCTATAATTTTTGCTAATATCTATTTACGAATAGGATTTAATAACATTTTTATAAGATGGATAATCTGCTACACATAAATATTACTCTTACAAATTAACTCTCTATTCTAACTATTGTGGAATATTAAATGAATGTAGACAAATATTTTAATTACTTTTTGAATTATAGCTCTTTTCAATTGGTAAGTTAATTGAACTTGAAGAAAGTAATCCAAATTTAAGATTTTCAGATGACTTGAAAGTAGGAAATTTTAAAAGTAAAATATATGTACTTTTTGGATTAAGATCAAAATCAAAATAAACTTATCCTTCATTAGAAACAGTTACTTTAATTTAAGGCCTTGTACCATAATTTGAAGTAATGAGATTAAAATGAAGCATTTGATCAGGAAATTCATATTTATCTTGAAATTATTTAAATAGTGTTTAAAGTGGTCGGTCTTAAGACCATATTTTGAGTTAATAACTATTTATTGTAAAAAATTTTTTAATCTTAGTTGACTTATAAATAGTTTCAAGTTCATTTGCTATATTTGTAAAATTTTAAGAATCCATTTTCTTAATACAACTTTATATTTTCTATCCTGTGTATTTTTAATTCAAGGTTGTAATTTAATTTTCAAGATCTTTTTTAATCGTATTATTTTTTAATAAATCCAAAAATAACTAGTCTTAAACAAATTTGTTGGCTTTTAGCTTATTCAAGATGTTTTAAATGTCTGAGAAAATGTATGAATCAAATGAACTAATTTATTTTCTGTATTTAAGAATTTCTTAATTTTCAAATACAGATTATTATAGTTAGCAGCTTTCATTGATAAGATATAAAGCTTTTCTCTCTTGAAAAAATTGTTATAATTTTTTTGCTCCTCTCTAATTCATTATAGAGTGATTTCAAAATGTTTTGAATTTTTTATTCTTATTAATCAAGTGATTCAATAATAGAAACCTAAAATAAGATGCAATCTTTTCTTACATTTATTTTCTGCAATTTGATCTATCAGTTTTCAAGTGTTTCATCAATACTTGGCTTCTATCCATATAGCCAAATATCGGTTATTCTAATTAGTTTTCTTATATTTATTTGATTAAAATAAAGTTATTGACACTCTAACTAACAGTTCCTTCTAAGATACAAACTGAACACATAAATTTCTAGATTTAGTTAAACTTCAAGCAGACATATTCTATTTTACTATCTTTATGATATTTGCAATAGCTTTCTTAAAACTCAATTTTTGCTGTTTATTCCATATTTTTTTTATTCAATTTTATTATTCTCTTTTTTTTAATTAATATTATTGCAAAAATTAAAATACTTCTTTGTTTTTAAAGCTCTTTTAAAACTGATATAATAATTTTTTAATAATTTATACCTACCTATTAAATTTTACAATTTGAGAAAATACAATAAAACTAATTTATCACAAAAATTTTAAAGAACTAAGGTATAAAATTAAACATTGAAACTCTTGACACAAAACTAGCGAAAAAATATTTTTTCGGTTTCTTCAAATTAAATAAATATCATACAAATATTTTAAGTTTTTTTAAATCTTTAAAAAGGGTTGCTTGAGATGTCAAAATAAAAAAATACCAAATTAAAAATATTTCTTTAGTCGATAAAGGAAATAAGTTGAATATTCTTCATTTAAATAATTTTCGTGATAAAAGCTTCTGAAAAAAAATCAAGATTTGATAGGATAGTTTAAATTGTTTAGAGATAAATAAAGTAAACAAAAATAACAAATTGATGTATTAAACCAAAAATATCTTTCCAGAATATTTTTAATATTTTTGATGTAAAATACCTTTTAAAATGAAAATAATATATTGGTGAGCTTGATTTATTTTTTAGCTTGATCCACTTTCGATGAGATTGAAATAATATGGTTTGTTTGTTGAGTAGTAAATTAATAACATAAAATAATCTAAATAAAAAGTAATTTGTTGAGTTAAGAAAGAAGAGTAGTATGAATACATTAATTAGTTTTAAGATAAAGAAAATAAATTATTACTGTTGTTAAGATTTTGTAGAATATTTATTAAAATAATTGAATATTTGAAAATTAAGTGTTATAATTCATGATTATTTTTGTTCAGATTATATGAGAGTTTGACCTGTTTTGGTTAGTTAATATATATAAATTTCTATTATTAAAGGATAAAGAATTATGTTTTTCATTTAGATGCCACCATTTAAGTAGGTATTATGAATGAGTAAATGATTAGTTATGGATTAAAAGAATCAACTAAGTTTTTTAGATAAAAAATTTGTTTTTAAATGGGGCATTCTATTGTCTATTTTATTTTTTGAATTAATAATAGCTCTAGCTCTTTACTATTTTATTTTTAGGTGATAATTTATTTATTAAGTTGATTTCTTTTAAGCTTGCTCTAACTATTTATTTTATTTTGCTTGCAACTTTATAATTATATTTTTTAAATAAACTAGTGTGTGGAACAAATAAGAATTTTTAATAGTGATTATGAGTAAAATGATGACAAATGAGATGCTCTATTTTATTATTTCTACTCTTTATGTGTTGAAGATTTTTTTATTATTTTAGATTACTATAGTTTTTAAACAAGAAGATTATAAATAGTTTATTCGGTTCTAATGATATATGTATCAGCAAAAGTCTTCAATTGATTCTTCTATCGTTCTTACCAATGATAACAATTGGGACTTATCTAGAGGTACTTACTTCAGAACAACAAGCTCCATTGTAAAGGAAGGTGAATTATAAGAAGTATCTGCATGCAAAAGCACCACCATTATAGCTTGGCAATATTAATTTAGGATCATCAGGAATTTTAAAGTTAATTGCTACATTTTCTTTAACAGATTTAGGAGGAACAATTACTATTAAATTCATGCTAGAAATGGTTAATTTCTTTTACTTGGTTTCCCTTCCACCTGATTCTGGATTGACAAAGTTTTATTCACGAATCAGATTAACATTTACACTTTTTAAGGGTTTAGAACCTTTATTTTCAAATGATAATTGAATAGGGATCGTTTCCCCTGGATTAAATTCACTTCTTCTGATGAAAACTTTTTATTAATAATGACCATAAATTCCATAGAAATTCTTTAAAACCTCACTAAATGTATCGTTAATAGGCTAATTATTAGCGGAAGTACCTATTTTCATGATATTCAATCCTTCCATATTTAAGATATTTTTATTATCAATTTCAAGCTGACAAACCATCATGTACATTAAGGTGAATTTTAATTTCTCTTCTTAATCTGTAGTAACAGTTTCTCCATTTCTAACTTAGCTGCTTTGCATTCTTTCGTTAGCTTTATCAAGATAGTAAGAGGGTTGTAATACATTTGGTAGTTGGTAATTGAACTAAAAATTATGAGTTCCTCTACTCAATTTCTTTGAAACTTAAATCATATGAGCTATTCTATCAATTACAGTGTATGGCTTTTAGATGTTACCCTTATAAATCATTTATTCTGTTGCTTTGAATTTAATTATTATAGAATCGCAGTAAGTGTCTTGTGTTAATGTTAACACGACGTTACCCTAAACGACTTCTCCTTGAATGAATTCAGTTTTATTAAAATAAAGTTTCAAATTTCCTATTGAAACAGCATTATCGCTTTTACTTTAGTTGCCTCCCATGCTTGGATTTTTAAACTGAAACTTAGTTTTTATGCCTACTACTTTCTATGTCTTTTGAATTATTTTGATATTTTGGCTAATTAAAGTTTTTATTTTTTTTTGTTTTTATGTTTTGAAGGAATATTTAATTAGATTATTTAGACTCCAAACTAATTATTTTATAGATTATTCTCCCTTCTCTTCTAATAAAAGGTCAGTCAGTCAGTCATCAATTAATCAATCTATATATTTTTTAACTCTTATCAAGCAGCTCATTAAAATTCAAATTTATATTGTTAAAACTCTTGTTTTTGATATATAGCAATCAACACAAACCCTGCATTTATTATTGATATTAGATACTACTATATTTTTTTACTATTAAACTAGTAAATAAGATATTGTATAAAGTGGTTATTTAAATTTTAACTGAAGATACATATTGTGAGAAAAATAGATTAACGACTTATAATGATATGAAACTGGTGGATTAATTTGTAGAAATGCTATTTTCATTCCAAAATAGCAAATTAAAAAGTTTCTAATTACTATTGAGTTCTATGCTTTTCTTATATGCATAGTGATTAAAACAAATTAATTAATTAGTCAAAGGGGATATATTGATTGATAGATAGATAGATTAAACAAATAAATAGAAAAAAAGAAATTTATTTTGATTTTTCTATTCCTACATTTTAAAATTTTACAAGAAATCATCATCCACATAAAAAAGTGATTACTTTTACATTCTTATTTCTCCTAAAATTTTATAATTTAAATTCATTAATCAAACAATCAACCTAAAAATAAAAAATTAGACAAATTATTTGAAGGGTGTTTCTATTCTTTAATGCATTTTATTTTCAAGTAAACAAATAAAACATAATTATTTTTAGAATCTTTAATTTTACTAATTTATGGAAATAAGCAAGCAAATATAAAGAGAGATCTGATTTATTATTAGTTAGAAACAATCTAATGTTCTATTTTAGTCTTTTTAGCATGAATGGAAAAATAAAATTGAGAAAATAATTGTTCTATTCTAATAATATCATAACATTATTATGAAAATAGGCTTTTCTTAATAATTTCATGCAAATAATTTGATAGAGATAATACATACATAATAAATATTTACTTATTTTCAACAACCTAAAAATGTTTATAAATAATGACCTTCAAACTAAATCATTTTTTTAACAAAAATAAAATTATGATTTTTTGTTTGAGTTAAAGTTTTTTTCTAAAAGTTTATTAAGAAAATGAATATGAAAGTTAAAGAAAAATAAATACAAAAGATCTTTTAGTAAAAGAGATTATTAATAGTAAATTCCCCTTTCCTCTTTTGATTACAAATACAGTAAATAAATAAATTTTTAGTAATGCTATCAATAAAACTTTATGAGAACAAAGTAAGGAAGAAGGATATTTTAATAATATTTATGACTTTTGTTTAATAGAGCTAAATTTATTAAAATGTAATTAAAATGACATAATCGCTTCTAAAAGCATCTAAAAGAATCACAAAAAAGACAACACTTAAATAAAATTTATCTACTATCTAAAAAAGCATAATTGACAACTTTATCTTAATAACTTAATAAATAATTACATTTTATTAACCATTACTTAATTTAAATATTGAGATTTTTTATATTAAGACTTATAAATAGTTGAGATAGATAACTATTGCTTTCAAAAAAGGAAAAAAATTTAGCTCAAGAAACTTCTCTTTCTATTTAAGAGTTTAGTGATGAATCAATCAATCAGTCCATATAATTTAGATTTTTTTATATTTAATTTAACAAAGACTCTTCTATTTTACCCATTTTTAATATCTTTTTATTTAAATGATTTATTTTTACCTTGTTTATATGTTTTAAAATAATAAATACCTTTGTTCCTTCTTAGAGAGTAACTAGAAGATAATTTTCTTCTTCTATGTATTATATCTAAATAATTGGTTTCTAGTCCTAAGTTACTTAAACTACTGACAATACAGTTCCATCTTTTACACTCCAAAATATAACCATGCCTGTATCAGATCCAGAAAGGAAAAGTTTATATTTTTAAATATAAACAGGAGATATTAGTTTCATGGTGTTTTACTTTTAATTCATATACTTGCCTATATCAAACTAGCCATTCTATTTATAATTATACATTTAAGAATATAAGAATTTGATTAATTAGCTATTTATTACTTGCTATAATTGTAATTCTGGTTCTATCTTTTTTACTTTTTACACAGAACAAATTCCTCCTTAAGAAATGAATAAATATCTATTTTTTAAAATAAAAAATTTGAGTTTAATCAATAATTTTTATGAGTTAAATTCATTTTAAGTTTTAATTATTTCGTGTTTTTTGAAAAATATTTTCATTACGGTGATGAGCTTATAATTGAAGATAAAGGTGTTTGCTCCTCAAAAGAGCATTAAGATTTATATTCTAATTTAAATTCATTTAAAGAATATACCAAAAGCGTTCCCTTTGAAGTACCTTTTTTATCATTAAAATATAATTTCAGAAATTAATAAATAAATTGTTTAATTAATAAACCTAAATAAATAGTTGTGTTATTTTGATCTATTGAAGCACTTGTTAACTCACTTCCATCTAACCTCTTTTTGAGAGATCCGCCGGCAACTACAACTAAAGTGTTAAGATCAAATATTCTTACACTTGTAGGCATAATTAAAAGTATATGCTAATTAGAAGGGAAGGTAATTATTTTTAATATTTCTTCATTTCCTATAGAAACAGAGCTAGATTTCTTATTAAGAGGTTCATTTGGTCCAATAACTTAGTAATATAAATAACCTTAATGAGACCCAAGAAGCAATAAATTCTTTTCTTTAACATAACTTAAGCACAAAATTCTAAAATCAAAATATTTTTTAGAGACTAAATTATATTTAGGTACAATATTTCCATCTTCATTCATAACCCTAAAGGCTAAAACACTACCTAAAATCTAACTATCAATAAAAGACCATATTCTTCCTAATCTGCTCAAAGGAGTTATATTCTTTTTTATTTATTTAACCAAACTTTCAAGAAAATTAACATTTTAATTAAATCTTACTTGTTGTGAAACATAAACAATGTTATGAGAAGCATCTTAAAAACTGCTACTTATTTCTAATTCTTCTTCAATTATATCTTATTTGTGAATTAATTTAGCTGGCTATTTTTACAATATATATTATTTAACAAACCTATGTTTGTTTAAATATGTCTCATAAAAAATATCCAAAAAATAATTTTATTGATGAGAAAATGAATTTTTCTTATTTTATATTGATTGTAATTAATTTCGTTTTTATCCAATTAAAATGAATGAATGGACTTTGTTTAATAAAAAAATTTAATTAAATACCAATAATTCAATAAACTCTTCATCCATGGTATTTTTTTCATCATTCAATTATAGCATCAATTAAACCTTTTAAATTAAAATTATTAAGTATTTTGACTAGTTTTAGATTTTTTTTACTTATTCCAACATCAAAAGATCTTTCCTTGACTAGATTTCCTATTTTTAGTTTAATTAAAATTGATTGATAAATTTTCAAGCTTTCTAAATTATCAATGAAGTAGATTTTAAAAATGATTATTTATTTACTATTAATATTTCTCTTGCTTATTTTAAATATTCTTGAACTTGTTAATCGTTTTAAGAGTCTTCTATTTCTAGTTTCATGTAATTAGTTACAGAGAGTAACTTATACCTAATTTTTCATTATAATACATAAACTACTTACTTCAAAAATGATGATTATTAAATCATATACCCAAAATTAACTATTCCTACTACTGTTCTTGAGAAAAGATCATATGTGACCTATACTTTATTAATAAAACATTTTTAATAAACATTTTTTTTGTTTATTTTGTTTACTTGTTTTTAGGTATTAAGTTTTTGGACATTAAATTTCAATAATAAATAGGAGTCTCTTTGTTATTTTTTTCTCCAAAGATGCATCAAGTCTCTTAAAATCTATTATATCTATCTGTTTTTTAGTTAATTTATATGAATTTGTTAATCTTATTAACATTTTACCTTCATATAATCTAGATCTAATACGCTTTTCTTTTTATGCTAGGGAGGTAATTTATTCTCAATTTAATTATCACTATACTATTATTAATTTTAAGAATTCTACTAAGTTAATAATTAAGCATCTTCATCATTATTGGTTTAGTATTAATTAGTTTCATTATATGGCACATTTTAATCTGTATAATTGTTGTAATCATTATGATATCCATTAGATTACTCATTATTCTACATTAACCCATCACTATATTGTTGCTATATATGATCATGGTTTCCATTATAACCATCTAAATTCATCTAAACAGCTTATTCTAATTGACTATAATCTATTTCGTTATGCTACTCCTCCATTTTAAATTCTTATCTAAAAAAAAACCTAATGCCTTCAATTTGTAATTTATAATCTATATTCTCTATGGCAGTAATTAGTTTGGCTTTTTTTTTTCACCTAATTGTCTTAATATTATTATTAATAAATTATCAAATACTATCAATATACTGATATTTTGATTAATTAGATTTTCAAAGAATTTTTAAGGTGGACTGACTGAATTAAATTTTCTGTTTTTTAAATTAATTTTAACAAAATCAAAACGATCAGATATGCTAATAAACTCTCCAAGTATCATTAATATCTCTATCTAATCAAAATCCTTCCATAAAAACACAAATTTCGTAGCACCAAAATTAAAAATGCATTTCTAAAAAAAATCATCTTTATCTTATTAATTTTGTTCTTTTCTAAACCATACCACCCACAATCTTCTTAAAATAAATTTAAAAATTATTAAAACCTTTTTGAAAATAACTTTTCAAAGTACTCGCTTGTATTTATAATGCCTTATTAAAGGTAAAGGTAAATTCAAACAGATTTACAGTGTATATATAAAAACAAACATAAATGATGGATCAAAAATGTTGATTTTAGTAGTAATTGTATTAAGGTACAGAATAGTTGTTTTATATTTTTGGTTAAGATATACTTTAATAAATGTTAGAATAATTTTGATTGGCATAATGAGGAGGTTATTATTTTAAATGATAATTTTACTAATTAGGTAGCTATTCTCTTTAATAGTTAAGTCTTTTATTTGTTATTCCATAGTTTTGTGAAATGACTTTATTCAGGTTTTAGCTAGGCATGAAATAATTATTATTTGAATTCTAATTTTATGAAAGATCATTATTACTAAAATTATTTTCATTGTATTTTTAATTATTTTGATTAAAAAATTTGTTGCTTTTGATATCTTTTTAACTGAAATTTCTATCAATAATGTTATCTTAAATATATTAAGATTATTTTTATTGAGGAGAGTAATATTTCTATCCATCATTCTTTCTCTAAAATTAATGTTGCTGAACATAATTAATTTATTCAGGAAACAATTAATTCTACCTAGAAAATGGAGCACTAGATTCTGCATGCCTTGTAAGTTAAAATTTATTTTACTGTGGAGGATTAATTTAAGGAAGAAATCTTTCATTTTATTGAACCTAATTATAGTCATTGTATACTGCACCACTATCTTACAATTAATATGAATTATTTCTATTATGTCTTAAATTAGATTCTATTTATTATAGCACTAACTTACTTTATTCTAAATTGAATTTAGGGTCAGTCAATACAATTTCTAGTTTCAATTAATAAATAAATAGTATGTTTCATAAATGATAAATTTATAAATTATTATTGAAATACTTTTTTTCTAATATAAAACCCTATTAGGAATAATTAAAGAATCTTTTTCGTAGCTTTCTTTAACAGGTTCTCCTTGCTGATCCAAGAAAATTTCTTTTTCTCCACTAAAATATTTTTTGGATTTCGGAGAGATTCTGAAATCTTTCCTCAAAACAAGATCACAATTAAATGAAGTTCTATTCTTTTTCATTTTTTCTTATTTCTAAGTATCCTTAAGTTTTTCAACTTTATCCTTTTATTCCTGTTTGTATTCCTCCTTATTCTTCTTCAGCGTTTCCAATATTTCATTAATTTTAGCCTTTCTAGTTTCATAATGCTCTTTCTATAAAATAATAAATAATGTATTTACAAACAAAATCTATCGCTTTTCTATTGAATTTTCAACTTATAAATTAATAGATAATTAATTACTCTACCCGCTCTTATGGCGACATGTTGTACCATTAGTCAATAACTGACATTGCTAAACTTGATCTTTATTTAGTGGCTATATAATTGTATTTGATCTTATAATATTCACAACTAATATTTTTATAAATTGCTTGTAATTAACTAGAAATTTAATGAACTAAATTGATGTATATACAAAAATTAAAGTTTATTTGTTAATAATATTTACTGATTTATTATGATTATTATTATAAAAGTCAAATAGCAATTTCATAGAATATATGCTTTCACTTGAATAAACAAGCAAATAAATAAATAAATTATTATTTAATTATTCTAAAACTTCACCTCAAAGCTAAAAAATGTTAAATATGTAAAATTTTTTAAATATTTTTTTCTAAAATATGCATTTGAAGCTAATTAAAAATGTTAAAAAATTCAAAGACTAAAAAATGTACCACAAACGTAAAGTTTAAACGAAAATTAGTTAAGCTTATTAATTGGTGATTTATTAATAAACAAACATAAAGCTAGTTTATTTTTAGAAAAGTTTTTATTGAAATTCGTTTGTATTTTTATCACAGATTATATAAATTGAAAAAACATCAAAAAAAATTTCCTTCAACAAATTAAAAAAATAGTAAAATCGACAAAAATGGGTAATTCTAATTCTTCTGATGATGCCAATAACAGCAATAATAATGAGGGTTCTAATTAGACTTAATAAACTTAATGCTCAAAATAATTATCTTGGTGAATTAACTTACTATGATATATTCTTAGTGCCTCTTGTGTCAATGACGAAGGTGCTACCATTATTGCAGAAATACTAAAGGAGTCATCTAAAGTAAGTGAGCTTAGACTAGCTCTAGCTAATCACGAGATAACTGAAGAAGGTTTTAAGTTGTTAACCAATTAATTCAAGGGCTTATCATAATTGAAAAAGCTTACCTTAGAATTAGGATAATCTAATGAAATTTCTATTTAGGAGACAATAACTTTTAGCATATTTGTCAAGCTATCTAAGGCTTAGCTCCATCTTTAGCAGATCTCAAATTATGGATTACATCTAACAATATCTCCAATGAAGGTTCTAAACACATCTCAAGTGTTCTCTAAAGCTTATCTCTATTCAATCATCTTTTCATAAATTTATAAGGCAATAAGATAGAAGACAATTCAGGTAAATAAATAGCTGATTCTATTGCATCATTAAATCAATTTAAATCTCTTATCCTTTTGATGGAATACAATGAAATTGGCAGAGAAACTAGGTAAAAGATGAAAGAGACTTGAGAAAGTCTTTAAAGTAAAGGAGTAGAAATTAAATAAATAGGACTTTGATATTCTTTTAGTTTCTTATATTTTAAATTAAATAAGAAAGTGTTAGTTAATACTAATTTTTTAATGAAAAAATATTCAATTGACTTTAAATAAGTTTTTATTTTATTATCCTCAACTTATTTTATTTGCCGTAGTTTATTTGTTGTGTGTGCTAGTTGATAGAAATATACACTCATAAATAGATTCAAAATTAACATTTTAAAATATCAAATTAAATTGTTAAAATGCAAGTTAAAAGTGTTTTTTAATTTATTAATTATTTAATTACTTATACTTTTATTTATTTCTTTGAAGGTAAAATTTGATTTTGAAAGAATATTTTATGTTACTAACAAAGAGTAACAATATTTTTCTACAAAAAGTTAAAAAATTTTAATAACTAGAAATAAGTTTGTTTATATGATATAAAAAATATCATTTAATTTTGAATAGAATTCTTTTTGTAAATTAATTTCTTGATTGAATATGTTATTAATATCTATTTTACTTAAAATCGAATAATGAAAACATACTCAAAAATGACAGATAATAAATTTACAAATTTAATCTGACTACAAATATCTAAAATTAAAAAATGAGAAAACAATTTCATGATAGAAATATTTTAAGGCAAATTAAAATTGAACAGTAATTAAATTGAAGCATTTAAAGTAATTGAATGATAGATAAAATTTCAATGAAAATAAAAAGCAAAGAGTTAGATCATTCATTCCTTACTTAAGGAAGAGAATCCATTTGAATTTGTAAAAAAAGATTTGATAATTGTAAATTGATGATGAATGTTGGATGTTTGTGGAAAGTCAAAAAGCAAATTAAAGAATGGTAAATTAATTAAAAAACAAAAGCTATTAATCATCCAAACTAGTATCATATAATAAACAATATAAAAATCAAAAAGTAAATCTTAAAAAGTATAAGAATTAGTTGTTACTATCATTTATAATAAAATAAAGACTTTGAATTTAATTTTTTAGTGTTATTATCGTTATTACTAAGATATTTTTATTGGTTGACTAATGATTGAACTTAGAAAAAGATAGTCTAGTTAACAAGGCAATGGGCCTATTGGAAATAATTTAGATATGAGTAGAGAAAGCAAGGTAAAAGCTTTATCTATGTAATAATCATTGTCAAAAAGAATCATTTCTATTGAGAGATAAAATTAGCAAATTTAGGATAAAACAAATCCAAATAATATGCTAACAAGCTTCAATAATAATGTGTTGAAATAGCAGTCAACTTCAAAGATTAAGCATGAAATTGAAGGCAAATATAGTGTATCGAATATAAATCCTTAGTAAGGCAACGCTCAAAACAACATCATAGAAAATGAAGTGTCTAAAAAAGGGATCTTTGAAGAATATTAAGAAAGGTGGAAACAGAATAATAAAAAAATTTTCAGATATTTAATCACATGGCAAGTAGGAGATGATGGTAAAATAGAAGACCAGCTCAAACTTATGATTACCTATCTTTCAATAATTTTTATAATTATTCTATTTTTATGTGGGTTTGCTACTACTTATTATTTCCACTAAACTAACAAAGAAAATATTCAGTAAGCAATTGAAAGTTAAGGTAATAAATAAATAATAATTTGATTTAAGTTAACAAAAATTATATAATATATTATTAATTACAAAATGAAACCATTTGATACTTTGATGTAATACTTCTCGTTTTCAAAACACAATAACAAAATCAAAATAAAGACATCACTGACTTACTTACTTACTTACTTACTTTTAAGTACAAGAAAATCTCCAAAAAATTACTTAAACTTTTTAAACAAATTTTAAAGAAAATCAAGTCTTATTTTTTTGTTTTAATTCATTCTTTTATTCTTTTTTCAACCCAATAAAAGTTATTAAAGAGATAATTTTGTAATTTTAATAAAAAAATAGCTTAGACAATTTTGCAAAACAGTTTGGTTCAATATAAGAATTCGACAGAGTATATATTTAAGGGATATGAATTTGTCTTAAACTACTTGAGTGACTTGATTTTATCGAAGCTGGAAATAAGCTATAAAGTATTTGATTTTAGTTCAATTAAATAGTTTCCTTATAAAGGACCAAACAAAATGCACATGAAAAATGATCCAGATAAAGGTGTATGTCCTTTGTATACAGGAGTAAAAAATTTTTTTTTTTTTTTTTGAAGGTCTTTTGTTAATAAATTGTTTAAATAAAATTTAGAATGTTAATTTTGATCCAAAGGGAGTGAGTTTAGAATGTATTGATTGGTTTGAATTTGATAAAAGTACTAAGCCTTTATAAAGTGAATTTGTTTATTAGAAGGATATTGACACATAGACTTTAAATGGAGCGATTGATATTCTTAACTATGTTTTAGAGAGTTAGATATTTGATGTTTTTGTTACTAAATTATACAAAATTTACTTTGGATTTGAGTATAGATAGGCTATGTATGGATATCCAGGATTGATTATGGGGTAAGTTCCAGATTCTTACAGATGCCATGATAGAAGTTGGTATAATAACACAAGATAATATCATATACAATAGTCTGACAACCAAGTTTTTCGTGTTATTTCAACACCTTATTATGATGCTGGTACAGGATAAAGAGTTGTTACTATTTCTAAAGCTATTCTTGCTCCTGCTCCTGAAGATACAGAAAAAAGATATTTAGTCGGTAAAGGATAGTTTATGGGAGTCGCTAGTTTAGATATAAAAATCGGAGAATTCCAATTGCTATTTTAAGATATTGTGTTTTATGATACAGGTTATCTTGTTATTGCAAATATTGATGGCAATTTACTCAATGAGCCTACTTAATTTATCAAATAAGTTGGGTTACAAGGTTAAGAGTATAAAGATTTGTCTATCACTTAATTAATTCCAAAAGAAAACTTTGATAAAATTCTTAATCAGAGCTAAGATTATTTGCTTTAGACATTAACGAGTGTTTAAAATTAATAACTTGTTGTTGCTAGTACTATCAATTCACAAAATTATTATAAAAATTAGCAAATTATAATAATGTTAATTATACCATACAGCGAAGTCTATGGAGAAATAGATAATCAAAATACATAGAACTTAGAAAATATCTTAATTTCTAGTATTGTTAGTCTAGTTGTCTTTGTAATAGCTACTGTCATTTGTATGATCTATGTTAAAAAGAAAATTGTTAACATGGTTTCAGCTATTTCTGAATTGAATAAATGTGCATTGAGTTTAACATCAGGAAGCAACAATCCAAATTTAATTAATAACAATAAATCAGATAAAAATAATGTAAACAACAGCATACCAATAGTCCATAACAGCGATGGAACTCACTCAAAGAGAGAAGTTATGGAAAAATTGAATCAAATCTAAAAGAATTCTCAAAGCTAAACAATCAAAGATTTAGTCAAAGGATTTGAAAACTAACTCAAAGGTATCTCCAAGCTTGGTAAAGGTGGTCAAAACATCCTTAAAAATGGAAAAGCCTCTCTGAAATATGAATAAGCTGAATTTGGAGGAACTCAATTATAAAATTACATAGAACCTCTTCTAACTTACTTAAATATAAAGAGAGAAAAGTTTGATACAGAACCTTCATTTTAGCTGTCTAACTACAGTGCATTTTCATAAATGTAAATAAAAACTCTAACAAATTAGTTTAAGAAGGGAAATGCTAACACAAATAACACTTAATAATCACCATTATAAGGTCCTTTAAAAAACCCTTTTAAAAATATAACTGATGACTCCAACAATTTTAAGATGGTAGACTCAAAAGAAAGGAATGAAGAAAATAATAATAACCAAAATTATCTTCCATAAAAAGAAACAGGAAATTTTCTTCCTATAGAAAATGGACAAATAGCATCTCAGTCTAAGCAAGATATTTTCAATTCATCATAAAACTATGCTAATACATTAAATGTTGTTGTTCAAAATGCAACTTAATCAATATAAAATGGTTTCATTAGTACAAATTAGAATATGACTTAAACAATGAATTAAATGGAATCTTTAGCAACAAATATCAATAATAACAACAACATTAATAATAGTAGTAGTAAATCTTAGCCATTAATTTATTAGAGTAACGATCCTAAATAATCAAATTTATCAAGTTAAAATTAAACATTATTAAATAATAAAAAAAGCGGATTAGATGAAACTAATCGAGATTTAAATGGAATTAGTGTGATTGATCCTGAATCTAACAATGATAGGAAGGACTTAACTAATTTAAATTCAGACAGAAATTAAATTCTTTCTAACAATTTTTTGCTTTCTAATAAAAGTGAAAATAATCATGTAGCTTTTAAAGCCAACACTAACACCAATTTTAATTTCTTTTTAAGTCCTCAAAATAGAGCAGAAAATCCCATCAATGATGAGAATCTTATAGCATTTAACAATGGTGATGACACAATTGACGTAGAATCTATCAATTTTAACATTAGTAAAGGTATAACCAATGAATTAAATAATTAATGATATGCTCAAATCAATATATAACCAATCAATCAATCAATCATCATATATATATTTAATTTTAATTTCCTCAAAATTCTATTTTTCATTCTATTTCAAATGTTTTGTATTTTCATAATATTACTTACTTTCTATGTTCTAAATAAATTTTTTAATGTTAATTTAATAAGCTTTATTCAGATTCATTTAATTAATTAATAATTTTCACAGAAATTAAATCAGAAAGAAAGTTTTAAGTTGAAAAAAAAAAGAGAATGATAAAATAGAAAAATAGTTTCTACAACTTATAAGATGTAAATGTTTTCTCAAAAATTATAAAAAAAGTTAGCTTTTTTATGTAAAAAAAGTTTTTAAACTCACCTCTTTAAAATCACACTGAAATTGAAGTTTATCTAGGGTACTTTACTTTTTAAGGCAACTTTTCCTTAACAATGAGAAGATTATTTAACTTACTTAGTATTTTTATTGATAATTTAACATGAAAAAAGTGAGAATTAAATTGGAAGCCACAATATTTAATCTTTAAATAGCGCTTTAGAAAGTTGCACTAATCTCTAAAATTTAATACTTGATCTTAGGTAATTAATGCATATTTATTTATTACATTTTTTGTTTAAAAATCAATAAACTAACTTCACCTACTCCTTTAAGAATTTTAATTAATAATTAAGAAATATTATATTTATAGATTTAACAATTTTGGACCTCAGGATATATCTAATTTAGCAAATTCATTATCTAAATGCCTTTCTCTTACAAATTTAGTTCTAGAATTAGGGTATCAAATCCTTCTCTGATGCTTATTTATTTTATATTTGTTTAAATTCAAATAAAAGATATAACAAAATCGGTGAAATATATGTATCAGGCTTAGATTCTGCATAATTTAATGTATCTAATTTAAAATCACTTGCTCTTGATCTTAGGTAAACTCTAACTATCTAACACATAATAACAAAAAGAACTATTAAATAGTATCAAATTTTAAAGTTTAAATTATTAAAATCGAATATGGATTTTAATTTAATTTCTGATGATTCCTAAATAAAAATCTTCATTCTTTCTTACTTAAATTTAATCAAAATATTTTTAATGATAAAAAGAGGCAACAAAATTGGTGATGAAGGTACTATCACTCTAGGGTTTGCCTTAGAAAAATATCTCAATCTTTAATCTCTGGAATTATAATTTTAGTAAGGCTAGGCTATTAATTTATTAGAATAATCAAAATTATTATTTTTTACTATATAAATTGTATTTCTGATTTTTTAACAAGGATAAATAAATAATTTTATTCCTCTCTAATATCTATTTTAACTATTGTTTAAGTTTCTTACTTTAATGAAAAATTAAATAAATAAAAAAGGTAAACATAAATTGGAGATGAAGGAATAGCATATATATGTTATGCTATATCCGATTTCAAAAATTTACAGAAACTGAATTTAAATTTTGAGTAATAAAACTTTAATTGTTAGCTAATCTCATAAACCTTTTTAATTTTAAAGTTAAAACAAAATTGGTCTAAGTGGAGCTTCTGATTTAAGTTTAGCTTTAAAAAATTACCCAAATCTAGAAGTTTTAAAACTCTCTATTATGTAATAAAGAATTTTTTAGCTATTTATTGCTATTTTTATCAAATTATAATATCATTTTTTACAGGAGAGTTATAAAAATTAAATAACCTTAAAGTTTTTTTAATTTTGTATAATTTTGATAATAATTAATAGTTAAAATTAAGTTGGTGATAAAGGAATAGTTTAAATATGTTCGGGATTTGAAGAGTGTTTCAATCTCTCATCATTGTATTTGAATCTTTAGTAAATAATATTATTTTGAATCTTTCATGATTTATATAAATTGATTGTTATTTTTTATAAAAGAGACAATATAATTGGTGAAATAGGTGTTTAAAGCTTAGCTTATACAATATAAAATTTGTATTAACTCTCAAATTTGACTCTTTGTCTTAAGTAAAAACAAAATTAAAAATTGTTCAAAAAATAATAAATTATGCAATTTATCTTAAGGACGAAATTAAAATAATTTTGCTTTTTGATTTATGATATTTAATTACAATTTCTTTTTTTAAAGAGATTATTAAATTTTAGTTTTAACATTTTATTAATTTTTATTTCAAATAAACTAAAAATAAAAATATTGTAAGAGAATATCAATTCAGGTGCTAAAAAATTTCATTTTAAGGTTCCACTATAATATAAATTTTGACTTCATATTTAACAAAGTGTTATAAGCTTTCAATTCTAAATTTGCTCATTTCGTAAATTGATTAATTTATTTTAACTAAAAAAAATCTGATCTATTATTAAAGTTCCAAGAGACTTAAAATACAGATTAGAATAAAGAAAATTAAAATTTTTAATTACTCCTTAAACTATTCGATTTAATTAATAATTAATTTAGTTAAACATATTACTATCTTTTTTGCAAAAAAAATTAAAATTTAATTTTATAAAAGGTATCATGGTGAGACTAGTTTTTTGAAGTAGAAGTTAGTCATTAAAATGCTTAAAGCAAAGAGGATAGTTCATAAAATAATAGATTTTTCTTGATAAAAATCAATATTTAACTATATATTTAGTTTTTTTTTTGCATTTTAATCAAACTCAATTTTAGCCAATCAATTATCATTTTCACCTTTAAAAATATTAAATTTCATTTTTTTTATCTACCCAAATTAATTAGTTTATATCAAATAGGAATTCAGTAATATCATTTCAATAACTTAAACTCACAAATATTCATTTTTAAATAAAGGTTAATTGTTAAAATATTTCTTTACAATTTGATTAATGCAATCAATTATATTAAATTGTTTCAAAATTTGCTGAAGTAGCTAATAAATTTGTTTTTTCAGGAATACAGATGTTTAGAATAAAGTAACTCGCACCTGAAATATTTAATTAAATATTTAAATTTATTATTACTAATACATATTAAATATTCAATAAATGGGTTACTTTATTCTAAACATCTGTATTTTAATAATTAATTGACTCCATATTTTGATTTTGTACTTTTATTAGATTATATATTTCACATTAAACAAATAATAAGTTTTATATTAAATTGAATAAATTAAGATCTATAATAAAGCTTTTATTACTCTATTTAGCACTCTTCTTCTAAATTTCATTAAATTTTATTTTTAGAAAGAAAAAAATTTTTTAACTGAAATCTTCTTCTAAAATTTAAATTCTTTTTGAAAATTTGGAATTGGAAACAATAAACACACTCACGTTTAGATTTAAGATAATTTATTTGGATTTTTCAGGATTTGATTAATTTCTTTAAAAAAGAAAACAAAGAAATGAATGATTTGAAATTAAAAATTTTTTATTTAATCTAAATTTAGATCAAGATCAAAAAAAATATTTTTATTTTCAAAGAAGTAAAAAGTAGGATATTGAATAGCTGGATGAAGACAAGAAAATAAATATTAGTTTATATAACTTAAAGATTTCAATTGTTAGCTCAATTCGAAAATAGGAAAATAGGCAAGTAAATTAACTACCAAAAATTAAATAAATGTTTAAAAACTTAATAAATGCGTTAATACATTTAATAATATATTAGTAAATGAAGAGTTGATAAGCTTTACTGTCCCACATTTAAATGTATATGCATTTCAAAAAAAAAACTAAAAAAGTATAATAAGTATATGTAATTTAAGAAATCATAAATAGTAGAAAAAATTAATAGACAGATTGATAGATAGAGTGAATAAAGTAATAATAAACTCAATTGGTATTAACATATAACTAACTCACTAAAGATTAATTTCTTTAATTAACTATTTTAATCAAATAATACTACTAGAAACACAGAATTTTAGTCTAAGCAAAAGTACATTTATCAGTCAGGTGTAAGAGCAGGAAATAAGGGTATACAAGATATGTAAAACGAGAATAAGGACTTATCATCTCAATCTAATTCAGAGATTTCTCCTGGATAATTTTACAATTAAAGTCCAGATAATAACAAGGAGAGTAAATTCAAATTATCTGCAGCTAATAATTAGTTGAAAAAGAACTTGACGAAGAGGATTGCTGATAGTAAAATGTAGTAATCAGTGAAAGAGCCATCTTACTCAAGCCAACTAATTACATCGCAGAATATTTAAATGAGATCTCATATTAATAAGAAGAGTAATGAGGATGAAAGCAAGAATATCCCAACAAATGAAAATAATAATATTGATAATAATAATAACAATAATGAAGTTAAGAGAAAGGGAATCTTTGAAGAGTATCAAGAGAGATGGGATAAAAACAATAAAAAGATATTTCGCTACCTGATTACATGGAAGGTCGGAGATGATGGAAAAATCGAAGACCAACTTAAATTGATGATTACCTACCTTTCAATTATATTTATATTCATTTTAGTTATTTGCGGATTCGCCACCACTTACTACTTCCACCAAACTAATAAGCAAAATATAAAATACTCTATCGAAAACCAAGGTATAAATTACATTTCTCTTTTTCTAAAAATATCTAACAGATTTAAAGAAATCCACCAATTATTTAAGCAAAACTTAAATTAGACTATTACTAGTTAAAAAACAAAAAAGGGGTTGCATTATTTATTCAGTTTATTATTGTTTCATTTACTCTAAAATATCTCACTATGAATTACAGTGCAAAAGAAAAAAACTTTAGTGATAACACTGAATAAACTCCTTTCTTCCAAACTAACTTTGCTAAAATGCAAAAAAAACCAATTTACAACTAAAAATTTTATTGAAATAATTTTTTGAATAAAATAAAAGCATAAACAATTCTTTAAAATGGACTCAGCTAATATTAGAATTCAACTGAATATATTTTCAAAGGATATGAATTTGTATTAAATTATCTCAATGATATAATTCTATCAAAACTTGAAATCAGCTATAAAATTTATGACTTTAATTAGATCAGATAATTTCCATACAAAGGACCAAAAAGAATGCACCAAAGAGGAGATCCAAATACTACTATCTGCGATATCTATACTGGAGTAATCCAATTTCTTTAAATCCTTCTAAATCTTATTTCAAAAATAAAATAAAATTATTTATTTTTTGCTTGAAAAACAAAAAAATCGCATAAAAAAGAATGAAATGCAATCTCAAAAATAATTCAAAAATATTTGAAAATCAGGAAACCAATTATAATCATCCAAAAAATACAAAAAATATATTTAGATAAATTAATAAAGATAAGACTTTATTTAAAATATTCTTTTACTTTTAAACTAATAAGACAAATCTAATTATTATATTCAAAAATTTAGCCTGTAGAATTTCATAAAAATCCTGTGAGCTTAAAATGCATAGATTGGTACAATTTTGAGCCTAATACCGTCCCCACTGTACATTAATATGTTTATTAATAAATAATACCTTCTGAAACTCTTGTTGAAGGCATAGATATCTTAAATTATATATTAGAAAGTCAACTCTTTGATGTTTTTGTAACTAAGATTTACAATATTTATTTTGGTTTTGAAACTAGATAGCAGGTATTTATGTATCCTGGGCTTCTATTAGGCTACATACCAAACAATTATACAATGATAGAGAGACCTTGGTACAATCAAACTAAACAGTAATTTATTTCAATTTATAAAAATTATTTTTTTCTATTTATAACTCCTAAAATATATAATTAAATTGTTATTGCAGTTAAAAATAAATTTTAAATTTACTTAACATAGAATTAAAAATTAAATTATTAGAGTTATTTTAAATTTATAAAAGATTTAATTTTTATTCATACTTCAAAATTTGCAACAACCTCTTTTATTGCTAGCTTTAGGATATTTTTTTGACAGTTGAGCAAATAAAAATTGTTATTGATAATTTTTAGTATATTTTGCTAATTAAAATAATATGAAGAAAAAAGAATAAGGAGGAGGGAGAGTATTAAATTTAATATATTTAGGCAATACTTGAAATGAAAATACTTATATTGGAGGTTTTTTAGCAAAGAGGATTTTTTGATTATTTAAAAAACCTCCTTAGAATTTTTACAGTATTGAGACAAAAAAACCTTAAGAATTATTTTAGAGGAATAACAGCTCTCTCATTAGTACTTATCTCTCTAATTAAAAAATACCTGTTTCAAAATTATAAAAATATTTAAGTTTTTGAATTTTCAAATAAAAACTTAAATTTAAAGATAATGATTTAATAAAAATACAGTATTACTAAAAAAAAACAATAATTAATTTTATTAAATTGTAATGAAATAGATACCACTTAAATTAGCCTGATAATTCTACCTACAGAGTGATATCAACACCATATTATGATGCTGTTTCGGGAGATCGTGTGGTTACAATTTCTAAAGCAATTCTTGCTCCAAGTCCTTCAGACCCCACAAAAAGGTATCTCTAAGGTAAAGGTCTATTTATGGGAGTAGCTAATGTAGATATCAAACTTAGTTAGTTTTAAGAGCTTTTTTAGGATATTACATTTTATGAGACTGGATATTTGGCTATAGTAAGTAACGAAGGTTAACTGTTAAATGAACCAGCTTAGTTTATTAAATAAATATAAATTGAAGGAAATGTTTATGAGTCTCTTTCTATAACTTAATTAATAGAATAAAAAGTGTGGGATGAAATTAGAACAAGCAAATAGCAGGTTTTATAATAAACAACAAGTATTCAAGGACTAGATATAGTCATAGCAAGTAGTGTAAATGATGAAAATTTTTATTCTGGATAGAGCATAGTTATTATGTTTATTATTCCTAGCAGTGAAGTATACGGGGCTATTGATTCATAAAACTCAGAAAATTTAAAAAGAATTTTACTCTCAAGTTTAATTTCCTTTGGTGGCTTTTTAATTGCAACAATTATATGTACAATCTATGTTAAAAAAAAAATTATTTAAATGGTTTCTGCTATCACTGAATTGAATTAGAGTGCTCTTAAGCTTTCTGGTTAAAATAGTGATTCAAGCACTAATTCTAAGAAAGAAGTTATGTAAAAGTTAAATGAAATCTAGCAGAAAGCAGAAAGTGAAACAATCAAAGAATTAGTCAAAGGGTTTGAGAATCAATTAAAGGGTATTTCAAAGCTTGGAAAAGGAGGATAAAATATTCTAAAAAATGGAAAAAATGTGCTAAAATATGAATCAGCGGAGTATTGTGGAACAAATTTAGCTTAATATATAGACCCTTTGTTGAACTATCTTGATAGTAAAAAGGAAAAAATGGAAACAGATTCAATTAATTATCAACATGTAAATCCCCTTTAAGTAAACTAAATTCCTGTGAAAACACTATAAAGCCACTTAAATTAATCCTATCCTAAAAAGAGATAAAGTGCTGAACCTACATCTGTTATGTCTGATAATCCTAATGATACCAACGGAGAGCTACTGAATTACTAGAGTATTGCTAATCAAACTATTGGCTCTCCTTTATCAGATATAAGTAAATCAAATCTCTTTAAAAGCAAATTATAAAAGCCTAGTTTCTTAGGTCAAACTTTAACTCTTCGTTAAAATGAGAAACTAGCAGGAGAAAGTGAGTAAGCAAACTAAATCCTTAACTGCAGCGATATACATTTAGACGAAAATTTAAGAGATGAAGGTTAATTTTGAGTGATCTATCTATTAAAATATGTTTTTTGATCTAATCATTCTAGCTCATTCAGCAAAAACAATAATTAACCAATCAAAATAAAAATAACAATATAAAAGATCTTTTTATGAAATAATAAATATAGTTAAGGATTACAAATAATTTTAAACAATCTAAAAAAAAATATAAACAATTCATTCAATCTAAATTTCTTTTAAGTATTTATTACATCTTCTTTGTTTTATGTTGAATTTTCTATTCAAATTTTACATATTTCTATCATAAAGATTTTTACTTCAATATTATTCCTTTATAAAACTTTACAATATTTTAATAATACCTTTATCTTTTTTATGAAAAAATTTTTAGCAAAGAGTTTTTTCTTTGGTTATTTAGTCTAAATTATCTAAAGATACATTTTACTTTTCATAAAGATTCATTTTATTTTAAGATTATTATTAATATGACCTTTATTTTTTTTATGAAAACATAATAAGTGCTTTGTTTTTTCTTTGGTTATTTAAAAAATTGTGTACATTATGTAAAAATTAGCTTCATTTGTAAAAAGGTTGCTTCATTATAAAACCCAAAAATTTGAATGTAAACTTGATTTTTGAACATTAATCGGTTGGTTCTTTGGTTGGTTATTAAAAAAAGATTCTGAAATTAAGAAAACATTTTTTTATTTTCTTCAAAACTTTTAAAACTCTTAAAAAATTACATAGATCTTGTATTTATTTTGCTGAAAGGATGCTATTTTATTTGAAAAAAACATTAATGTTATGCTAATATTCATTTTCTTTAATTTAAACTTGCTTTTGAGGAAAAATTATTTTACATTTTTGAGTAATTTGGAAAAGATGTTCTCATTAATAAGCACTTTACAACAATATTAAAATAATGCAAGTAAGTTAAGTTTATATCTTTTTAAATATTTAGGATATTTTTACTGAAAAAAAAATTTTATGGATATTATATTTTGTAAATATTAAAGCATAATAGGTCTTAAATCAAATCTAGTTAGATTATTTATATTTAAGCAAATATTGAATTTTTTTTGATCAATATTAGATATATTTTAAATCTATTAGAAATAAGTAAAGATGGAAGATTTAGTATAATTAACTGAAAGATAAACCAGTCTTTAAACATAGGCACTAAACACATAAACAACTCCTAAGAGCGAAGAAAAGAAGCTGGTTTTTTAGCAAGAGAAATTAGATGATTAGAAAAATATGCTAAAAAGTGTTCTTACAAAAAAATCATCCAAAAAATTAAATGATGATTCTAATGAAAGCGAATCAAAATCAAATACGCAGAAGGAGAGTTAAATTTAGTCAAAACAGGAAAAGAAAAAAGGAATATTTGAAGAATACTAAGAAAAATGGAATAAAAATAATAAAAACATCTTTAGGAAATTAATTATTTGGAAAGTAGGTGATGATGGTAAAATTGAAGATCAATTAAAGTTGATGGTGACATATTTAATCATTATTTTTTCTTTGATCCTCTTTGTTTCTGGCTCTATAACATCAGTATCTTTTAATTACAGCAACAAAGCAGTCATTTCAGATATTATTCTTGACCAAGGTATTTTCATTTCATCTTTTTTCTATTAAAAATCCAATGATTGATGTGAATTTTAAGGATTATATTTATCATCAATTTCTATATTAATATTGATATTGTTTAAATTATTAATCTTCTTTTGCTTAATATCAAGCAAATGATATACTTGGAAATTCAATTATTCAATACTCTAATTAAACTGAAGAAATATTTGCAGGATATGAATATATTCTTTCTTACTTAACTGATTTGTTCTTAACTAAATTGTAAGTAACAAACAAACTGATAGATTATAATACAATTAATTCCTTTCCATTAAATGGACCTGGAAAAATGCATTACAGAACAGATCCTGCATCATAGTGCTCTATATATTAAGGAGTAATATTTTCCAAAAATAAATATAAAAGAAAAATTGTTATTATGTTTATTTGAACTAATAAATTATTTTAAAAGGATGTTTTAAAATTTGGAAAGATCAGTCTTGAATGTACTGACTGGTATTAGTACGATTTAAATGCAGTTCCATAAAATGTGAAAGATGTCTATTAAGGAGTGTTTCCTACTTAATAAATAATTGATAGCTTTGATGTCTTAAATTATATTTTAGAAGAACAATTTTTTGATTACTTTACAAGTTAGATATAGAATATTTATTTTGGTATTGAATAGTAGATGACTGTTGTAATGTACCCAGGCCTTTATTTAGCTAGTTTGCAAAATTACAATATGTATGAACGTCCATGGTATAAAAATACTAAGAATTTGCACTTAAATGCAAAAGATAATAAAGTATATAGAGTTTTAACTACTCCATACAAAGATGCTATTATAAACAGCATTGTACTTACCATTTCTAAGCCAATTTTAATACCTAATGAGCAAGATATAAATAAGAGATACGAAGTAGGGAAAGGTTAGTTTTTAGGAGTTGCTAGTATTGACATTGTTTTGAGCAACTTCTAGTCATTATTTGAAAATTTGCATTTTTATAAAACAGGTAACAACTTATTAATTTTTAAAAGAGTATTTTAAAATGTTTGAATTGATTATTATCAAACTTTTTTAGTAACAAAATATTGTCATTTCAAAATCCATATATTATTTTTGCAAGTCTTGTTTGCTAAGTATGAGTTTAAAAATAAATAAAGGGATAAATATTATATGCATCAAATAATGATTAACATGTTTCCGAACTTATAAATTTTGTTGAATTAAAATAAATAGCAAACTTTAGTCAGCTAAATATGAATGAGATAAATGATCAATATAAGAGTCTTGTAACCATAAAAGAATTTGAAACAAGCTAAAAAAAATGTTATTTTCATTGTTGATTTTAAAGAAAAAAGAAACATTTTTCTTAAAACTTAAAAAATATTTGATAACGTATTTTAGACTTTTAAAAATAAACCAAAAGTAGGAGAGAAGATTTATATGAAATATTTTTAATCATTTACTTTTTTATTTGATATTAAATTAATTTATTTAAAAAACAAATCAGAATTTATTTAAAAAACAAATCAGAATTTATTTAAAAAAACAAATCAGAATTTATTTTTTCTATTTTTAATGATAAATTTTAAATTATTTTAGTTTACTAATAAATCTGATTAATTATTTTATGAATATAGGGTATTTTATGATGGTTGACTTTTTAGGAAACCCAATTAATTAGCCTGAGTAATTTATTAATCAAATAACTGAAAATGGAAAGTAAAAAATAGTAGGGGATATTAATATTAAGTTGCTTTTGAGGGATGAGGATTGGTAAAGAATTTAGGATTCAGCTTAAAGCTACAATTAAAAGTAGTTTATCATGACTGAGGCACTATCACTTTAAGAGGAAGAGTTAATAATTGTTAGTAGTGCTAATACTGAAAATTATTATTAATCAAACCATATGATCAATTTAATCATAGTGCCTAAAAGTGAAATTTATAATGAGATAACCAGCTAAAATGACGAAAATTTTAAGAATTTGATGATATCTAGCTTTAGCTCTTTTGGTTTCTTTATTATTTTGATAGTAATATTTTCATATTTTATAAAGAAGAGTATCGTAAAGATGGTTTATTGCATAACTTAGTTGAATTTAAGTGCTAGAAGTTTGATAGATAATTAAGAACAAAGTAGCCCATTAGGAAACTAAGAATAAAAATTAAATTTATAGGCAGAAGAATAAAGTCAAAAGAAAAAAGAAGTTATGCAAAATCTTGAAAACTTACACAGATAATCATAAAATCAGACTATTTAGTAGCTAATAAAAGGTTTTCAAAATTAGCTGTAAGGTATATCATAAATGGGAAGAGGTGAATAAAACTTATTAAAGAATTAGAGAAGTGGACTTGTTTATGATTAAGGCATTTATTCAAATACATAAATAAGATAGTATGTAGACCCATTGATAGATTTCATAAATCAAAAAACGAATGGTGTTGGTTTAGAATAAGATTAATAAATGATTTTCGAATCTATTAATAAAAGAAATTTATAATATAATTACAATTAAAATTAAATGTAAACAAAAGAAGATTAAATCTAGCAATCCTAATCACAAATTGATTGAATTGTTTATTAAAATCACTAAAACTAGTATTCAATTACCAAATTATCCCAATAATTGATGATTATAATCAATAAAATTGGTATTTTCTTCATTTCAATAAAAAAATCTAATAACATAATTCCAATTAAAATTAAATGTAAACAAAAGAAGATTAAATCTAGTAATCCTAATCATAAATTAATTGAATAATTTATTCTAACCACTAAAATTAGTAATCAATTACCAAAATACCCCAAAAATTGATAATAATAATAAATAAAATGGTATTTTTTATATTAAAATGAAAGAAACTAATAATATAATTACAATTAGAATTAAATGTAAGGAAAAGAAGATTAAATCTAGTAATCGTCATTACATACAAACTGATTGAATAGTTCATTAAAACCACTAAAACTAGTATTCAACTACTAAAATATCCCAAAAAATTATATTTTTTAATCAATAAAATTGATATTTTCTAAATTAAAACTCATTGTAAGAGATTAGATTACTTTGTTACATCCTTATTTTTTAGAAATCTAAAAGAAAGAAATGACGTAAATAAAGTAGCTTATTAGCCACAAATAAATAAATTAAAACTTGAATTACTTTCAATTTTAGCTAAATATTATTTATATGTTTTAGAAATTTAAACAAATGTTAAATTCAAAAATAATAAATCATTTGATTTCGAAGAAAAATAAAACATTATTTTTTATGTATTTTCTAGTTAAAATAAAAATATAATCATTTTCACTTATTTTGTTAGAATTCATATTTCAACAAGATTCAATTCATTTTTTATTTTAATAATTTAGCAAAATCAATAAATACTTTTTTGCAAATTAAAATTAAATTAGAAATTAATAGAAGTTAAAAAACTAAAATTTATTTCAAATTTGTTAAAATTTTATCATATTCTATCAAGCTATTGATTGTTAAGCCATACACATTTTCACACAAAAATATTTCTTTTGGATTTTCTTTGACTTAAATTAACATTTTTGTTCACAATCAAAATAAAAAATGAAGATTTTATAAATACACCCCTTTTTTTTGGATTTGATAAAATAAAATAATTTAACTATGTATGTTATTTTCTTATTTAAAATTAGGCTTTTCAGTAATTAATTTAATTTTCAATATAAAAATCATATGTAAATATAATGAATAAATTTTATTAAGAAATATCCTATTTTTTTAATGATGTCATCAAACAGCTCGTGTTAGATGATGCTTCCCTTTTTCCTTCAAATCTTAATTTTTATTGTTAAAATCTTAAAAATTTGAAAATAATTCTTGTTAATTTGAAGCCTGATTAAATGTCTATGAATTATGTTTAAAAAGTTTCTATCACTTTTTCTATATCAACTTTGAAAGATATTAGATTTTTTGAATATAGAGATATTACATCATCAAAATATATGATCTAATAATTTAAAATTTTAAGATCAAAAATTAAAAAAAACAGTTTTTTTCTGCTCAATTATTTATTTCTAGAATAAATTTTATTCAAATAGTAGTAGCTAGCAGAAAAATATTCACTAGTCAAAATTTTACTGAAGAAGTTTAATTAATCCCTGATAACAACAAAAAACTCATCAAAAAAAGCATGCTGTAAAATAAGAATTTCAGATTTTAAAATAATTGAAGATGGATGAGCTGTAAAAAGATGAATGATTGGTTTTAGTTAGCTAAAACTCCTAAAAAATTCTGAGGCAAATGTATTTTTAATTGAAGTTAATACACTTAAAAATTTTTAAAAAGTTTTAATAGATAGATCAAGATAGTAAATTCAAATATATTACCTGACATTAAATTTCTTTTATTTATAATTTAGAAAATTTTCTTTTATTAAAGATGAATATGTTTACGCGCATCAATTTTTAGATATTAATCATTACTTTTTTATAAATTTGTGACTTATTAATTACAGTTTGTTATTTTTAGACGTACCAATGCAAATTAGAAGCAGAAACACTCTTATACATAAAATCTTAATTACATTTAAATTTACAATTAAATAAAAAATTAATTTGAACATGAACATTTTTTGTGGATTGCCTTGAATAAGAAAAACAAGATCTATCAGTTTTTCAATTTCCATCTTTATTTCTAAAAAATCGAATAAAAAATGACTTACATATATTTGGCCAAATAGAAATCTTAAATAGTATTTTTACTAAATTTGTAAGTTAGGGTGAAAAATTCAGATAAGTTAAGATGGATTAATTAATCAAATTAAAAACTAAACATGTAATTTAAAACAAACACAAAAAAGATTCAAAATTTTGATAAAAAATATTCAAAATTTACATGAAATATATTTAAATCTCTCATAGATAATAAAATACAATTCATAAGATCCAAATACTTAATTTAAATAGTTTGTAACTTTTCTAAAACAAAACTGATTATTTCTAAAAGTCATTGTAAATATATGGGTTTTGCTTTTTTTATGCAAAATAATTCATAATAAATGACTAATTTGAATAAACCTCTTATCTTCTTTTTTGACTTAAAAAGAATTAAAAGGGAATGAAAATAATTTTATGAATGATAAATGAAAGAATAATTTTTTTCAATCTCAAAGAATATTACATGTTAGAAACCATAGAAAATACTTGGATTTAATATTGATTATGCAATATAAATCATAAGAAATGACTTTTATTACAAACTAATCTAATCTTCTCTTTAAATAACATTAATTTTAAAAGAATAAAGATTGAATGAAAATAATTTTATGAATGATAAATAAAATAAAAATTTCAGATAATTTCAAGAAACAAATTTGGAGAAACCATAGAAAATATTTGGACTTTGTTTTGATTATGCATAATAAATGGCAATTTATTTACAATTGCTTTTATCTTCCCTGTAAAAAAAATAAACTGAAAAAGAATAAGTTTATATTAAAATAATTTAATGAATGATAAATAAATTTTTTACAAAATATTTTATATATATAGTAAAGTACAAATAAAATTTAATACGAAATAAATAGGATATTTGATGGCTTTGTTAATTATTAAAAATGTTTAGAATATTATTAAAGATTTAATAAATTAGTTAGTATTTTAGTTTTAGATTCAATTTTTTATTTTAAATTAACTCCCTAATTGATAATGCTAGTTGTAGACATTGCTTTATCTTAACTTAAGATTCTTTGGATTATTTCATTTTATTGAATGTAATCAATTGTTTTTAGCTTACATTTCGGGGAATTAGTCAGTAATTTGGATATGAGTTACTGTAATTTTATCTTCAGGATAGTAAAGTTCAAAGGCAAATACGTAGCTATCGTTAACATGAATATTTTTGAATTTTTCTTTAGGTATAATATTGATATGATCATAGTTAGGATAATCTGCAAACATGAATACTTGTTATGAAATGCAGAAGTGAATTTCGAATTCTTTATATTTTTGTCTGACCCCACTTTAATAAAGAAAGTTTCCTTTCTTTTTAATATTACCTGCTCTATCGTCTTTAAGAGTAAAAATAACATCCTATTGATGCATATATTAGATATCTTTGATTTAAGTAGCTACAAGTCCACAAAATTAGTGGAAGTTGTTGTTTTTACTGTCTATTTTTATGCGCATCACATACATTAATTCATTCATGATTGGTACATTTATGAAAGCAGAGCAGTAACCTTCTTTAATTTATTTTAAAACTGCATTCTTTTGTGAATCGATTCCTACAAGGCAAGCATGATGACTGTCTTTAAATTCAGTCTTTTCAAAGTTTAATTTCATACTTCTTTGCTCTTGTGTTTTAAGCAATTCATTTTTCTGACTGACTCTAAGAAGTTTCTATAAATCTATTTGAGAATAAAAATAATTTAAGAATTTAAAAATTAAAAGCAATAGAATTAAATGTAAGCAATAAATTATAAACACTTCTTCTTTAATTTATTTATGCTCTATTAAATGTTTTTTTTTATTGTGGTAAAATTTTAATCAAAATCACCAAGCATTTCAATTAATTACTTGTCTTATTTCTTTATTTCTTTCATTCATTTTACTTTTACAACCAAATAGAATTTTATGTTTAATGATTATTTGAAGTATTAAAAGGCATCTATATTATCTATCTATAAATCAATCAATTAATAATATTTCTCTATGAGCTTTTACTTTATCAAAAATTAACTTTTTTGATTTTATTCAATTTGAGTTTATTGCTTGATTTATTTGTTTGTTTGATTGTTATCTTGCTTATTTGTATATATTTATTGATTGACTTTTTCTTGGTGGGGAGTAAATTAAAGAAATGTAAGTAAATTTGATATTTAATCAAGAATATTGGTAAAAATTTTAAATATTGATATTACTTTGAACTAAGGAAGGGGATGATGATTAAGTATTTGATTTAGCTAGTTGACTATTCATGGGAGACTCGCTTTAATAAGATGACTCATATAAAGGAGTTGAAGTAGATTAGTTGCTGATTAGATAACCAATTTAAGCATATTCATCAAGTTATGAAGCGCTTAAACTATCAAAAGTCAATGGCTATTTATCTTATATGAAAGCATTTTCAATTGATATTTTAGAAAAGTAATTCTTTAATTTGTAAAGCTTCTATCTGATTTCTCTCAAGAATTAATCATTACAAAAATTGAATTTGTTTGAAATAAGTTTCATGATAAGATCTATTTGAGGGTTTTAGTATTCTTCAAACAATCTATCATCAAGGTTGCTGCTACTGTATTATGAGGAAGGAGTAAAATTTGATTAATAATCATGAATTTCTTCATCGTTTTCAAGGACAAAGAAGTTAATTTATTTAATAGAATCAAGTATTCTGAGTTGAATTTCGCTAGGCTTTTCAAAATCAAACAAACAACTCATCTCTTCATGCTACTTAATGGCAACAGAAATCTTATCAGTGTTATACTAAACGGCTTAATATTTTTAGTTAATAAATTCTGCCAAAGTTTACTATGAAGAGTCATCTTATGAATTTAAAATAAGGTTTTTAAATCTATCCAAATTAGCTATTTCTTCATATATTGTTTTTACAGTTTTACCTGTATCGCAGTAGACTCCAGTCAAATAAAGCATTTATTCTTTTTGCTATTGGATTTATTCCTTTATTTTTCTCTCCATTTCTTCAAAGAAAATCTCTATTTTATTTTCTATATCCTTCTTTGGATATTTAGAGTTAGTTTCTTTATAAATTGTATCTACTTTCTATAAAATATTTTCTTAATCTCTCAAAGGAGGCCACTTTTCTAAAACAGTTTATTCTTCTGCAGCCTCAATTACATCTTTTATAGTAATTAACTAATGTGTATTGATGTTTTCACTTGTAATACATTTCCAACATTTAAACATCTAAGTACCAGAAGGATTCTACTCACATAATAGAGCTTCACATTGATACTTAGTATGGATAGGACAATTCTTGTAAGTAACAGGCATTACAGGTGTGCGCAATTACAAATATTAAATTATTTAATTTAATTTTTTTTGTTAATTTTTTGTTTGTTTTTAATTATTATTAATGCTTAATAAAAAATCATACCTTAACATATAAAGCTTGGTACTCTAAATTGATAAAACAAAACAAAAAAAGAAACAATCCTTTTTGAATAAATGTTAAAGGCCATACATAAATATATGATTTGATTCCATAAGTAAAATCAGATATTTTACTAATTCAAATTACATAAGGTTTTAATACACTCTCACAATTTAATAATATGTATTTGGTATATTTCTTCTCTGATAGAATGTCCTATTTTCACTGATACTCAAAAATTAATAAATTAAATTCATTTGATAAATTCTAATCAGATTTTTTTATTAAGATCTTCATAAAATTTTCTAATGAAATGCAATGTTTTCTTACAAGAAAAAAAAATGAAAAAACCTAAGAATAAATTAAATGATATTAAAACCATTTCCTTTTGATAAATTACGATCAAAATTTAATCTACTTTCTCTTCTAAAAAGCCTCTAATTTCTTAGCTCGTTTTTCTATTTTCAAAATTTACACAAAAAAAGGTTTTTATTTGATAAAATTTCCAAAAAAGACTTACCTTAAAAACATGATTCAAATTCAGATTACGTATTTTAATTAAAAAAGCTAATGAATTTCCTCTCTTTATTTTATTTGTATTACAATAAAAATATATTTATTAGCCAATACTTGATTGAAGCCAAATCCCTTCCCTTATCAAAAATTAACATTATCAAAAGATTTAAATATTTTTGTATTCCATCTTTACAAAACTAAATTTAATTACTTTGATATTTCTAATAGATTTTTTTTTTTATTAAAAGATAAAAATTTAAATATACTCTATTTTTTCATAAATAGCCAAATAATCTTACCTACATTTTTAAATTAAAATCAAATTATATTTAAATAATAAGGTTTAATGATAAATAAGTTAAGCATGATTTATGGAAAACTTAGAGTGATTATGATGAATTATATAATAATGTGTAATATATTTTAAAATAAATGAATGATAATAGCTATAATATGAAAATAGATTAATTGATTTTGATATTTCTACTTTCATCATAGAAATAAGTATAGTGATGTATACATATTATTCAGAGATACGCAATACTTTTACGTTATTTTTAATAACTTAATTAACAAATTTAATCTTAAACAAAACTCAATCAATCAATCGATCAGTTAATTCACCTTATCAAAAAAGACATAAAATAATTCTATCAATTTTAAAAATAGTTAATTTTTTCACAATTAATCTATATTTCTATATCATTTTTAAAATCTCAGATTTTTATCAGATTAAATAATTTAGCAAAAATAAGCAACAAATACTCTTAAAAAATTAAATAAAAAATATTTAAATAAATAAATCAAATTCATTAAAGAATATTTTTATTTGGATTATTAAATCATCTATTCTTTTGATAATATATTCATTTTGAAATTTCTTAGATTCTCTCTTCAATATATAATATCTATACCACCTTCAATATTAGTATGCTAAAATTTCTTAGATTTTCTCTTCAATATATTATTTTTATTTCAATAAAATATCTATCTATGGTTTATATGAATACTAAAATGAAAGATTGATTCTAGCTTGATTTTATTTCCTTAGTTGATTACTTAAATTTTGAAAGAGAAAGTTTTTTCTTTACATCCTGAATAAAGAAAAAACTACATATATTTTTGTTAAATAAAATTAGTTTTGATCAGGTAATTTCTTCCTTATCAGTAAAAAAAAGTCATTAAAAGGAAAAAAAATTAAAGTATAATAATTAATAAATATTTATTTTTACCTACAAGCATATTACTTAATTTTAAATAACATGACTTTGAAAATATTTACATGCTATTAAATTTCTAAACCATTTTGTTTTTTAAACTTTTAAAATTTTTCAACTTCTCATCAAATACCAGAAACACTCTAATTTAAAATAGATATTTATTCATAAAAAATTAACTTTGTTTTAAAATATTAAGGATAATGAATTAATTTTTATTAAAATTAGTTTTGATTATTTTCTTTTTTCTTTTACAAATTTAAAGTGAAAAGCTAGAAAAACCTTAGTGTTTTAAAAATTAGAAAAAGAATTTATTTAATCACATTTGTCATTTTAATACTTTAATCAATCAAAATCTTTTTTTTCTCACCTGAAAAAAATCAACATATTTTTCAATAAAAAATTTTTTAAAATTTGTTTAAATAAATAAAAATATGAAGTATTCAAAATATATATATCATCTCAAATTAAATACTTTATCTTAATGTAATAATTAATATTTTTTTCTGGTATTATAATTTATGGTATATCTTAAGTCGATATTAATTAAGAAAAAGAATGAATTCCTTTTGGAGGAAAAGGATAAAATTAAAGAGAAGATATAATAATGATGAATATTAAGAATTCAGTAATATATTACAATAAATTTCACAAAAAATTCATCTTTATATTGATGAATTTGGATTAAAATTTAATTCTAATTCAAGCAATGCTTCAAAAAATATGATTTTTATTTTCTCTCTTAGCATTTTAATTTTAATTAAAAAAAATTGTTGTCACATAGTTTGTTTTTTTTAAAAATAGTCTTCTACTGAAATAAAATGTCTAAACATATAAATATTTATTCAATTTTTGAAAAGGTGAATGTATTATCTACTTATTCTTTTCAAATTTGATACTTTCAGAAAATAAATAAATAAAGAGTTTTCTCACTTTAAATTTAATATTTTGTTAATTTAGCTTAACTAATAATTTTCTATTTTCTCAGTATTCTATTTAATTTTTCTTTAAAATTAACTTTCTTTCGTATTTGGAGTCATCATATAAGAATGAGGAAGGTTTTCAGAAGATGTCTTTCTTACTATCTCTAAAAGGTTTTTTAGTACAAATTTTATCAATAAAAACTAAGAATCTATCTAACTTAAAATCTTAGCTTTTTAGTATTTAGCTCTATTCATTTGCTTTATATTTTGTTAATTTTAGCACTATTATAAATACATTGTGTAAGAATAGAAATTCGCTAAATAGAAATAAAGTTTATCATGTATACAAAAGGAAATTCAATTAATAAGAGAGGCTAATTAAAATTCTTGTGAATACCTTTTATGGATGGCATTACTAAATAGTATTTAGCTCTTTTAAAAAAAATTATTGATATTGTAAATGTAAATTAAATCTTTCAAAAAAAGATAAATTAAGTTATTTTTTTAGAAAATTTTTGAAATATTTTTTTGAGGGATAATTTTGTTAGATTTTATCCAAAGTCAAATAAAAATAAATATTATTTCAAACAAATTCAATTAAAAATTAATTTTTTCCTTAATCAATTAATTCTTAAACTTTTAAGTTGTCGTTTTTATTTATAATAACTCCTATCAAATATAAATTTCTAAATAATGTTCTTTATTAATAAAAAGGTTCATTTAAATATTAAGAAATAATCAAATAATATAAATATTAAATTTTTAAAACTTGTTTTAGAGTGTTTAAAGAAATAAAATATACATTTTTATTGAACGAAATGGAAGAGTGAATAACTTTTAAGTTATTTTTTACTTTACATATTTGTAAAAAATATCAAAATAAAATCTAACAATTGGCTTAAAAAGCATCATATTACTTATTTCTAAATTGTAAATTTACTCTAAAAATAAAATAATAATACAAAATACAAAAATGAATTATTTTAAATAAATTGGATTGATTTGAGTGTATTTAATTTAAATTTTCTCGATACAGCTATTCTATTGATATCTCGAATTTTATTTTCTTTGCTTTGTTTGGTTAAAGTGTTTATTTAATACAAAATTAGCTCATCCTTTATTTGTCAGATTACTGATTTAAAACCTAAAAAAATATTGATTTAAATTCATAAAAGAAAGAAATATTCATCAAGTTTGACAAGTGAAAAAAAAGAGGAGATATTCATTAAATTATAATTTTAATAGTTTTCTAAAAAATTTGAAAAAAAGAAGTCATTCGAGACACCAAAAATTTATTATTAAAAAAATAATACTCATGGATTGATTTATTTATTGATTGATAAGTTTTGAAGTGATTTATTTTTGGTTAAGTTTACTTTTACTTTTGTTAATTAAGAAAAAAGAAATAGATAGGAAGAGATATATTACTATTAATAATAATTTATATTTTTTATATATTGGCATGTGTAAGTTTGTGTTAGGAATTTAAGTGCTTGTTTGTTTGTTTTTGATAAAAGGATTTTAAAACAATCAACTTAAAAAATAATTTAATTCATGGAATTGATCGCTATCCATTATGTTGTAGAATTTTTCTACAAAAAGCTCCGAATTAGCTCTATAAACTAGATCAAAAAAGTTCAACTCCTAGTTAATGCCATTTTCTTCATTAGAGTTAGAACTTTTCTAGACTATGTTCTTTTTAAAGTATCGTTGGCTTCTTATGATATCTTCAGCTTTGAAGCTACCTAATGGTTTATACTTCATAATAAAAAGCATATCGCTGCACATATCTTAATAATTAGATAAGTTTTATACATAATGTTCTACTTCTAAAGAAACTAAAATATTGTCTACCGTAAGCAGATCGAATTGATCATTATCTTTGAATTTGATTGGGGACTAGTTCTATGCAAAAATGATATTTTTATGATCAGAAAACTAACTTTTAAATGCTTCTGTTTTTGAAAAAAACATTTTTAGATATTTATCTTGTAAGATCCTAGGTGTAATAAATGGTCTTCTCATAAGAATGTAACTGATTTATTCTTCATTCAAACATAAAAATTCTTTTAGAACCATTTTAGGATATCCAATAATCTCTAAATTTTGCTCATATTTTGATCCTCTGTAAATACAATATACAAAAAATTCAGAGGTATCTTTGCATTTTTCACTGAGTTCATCTATTGTCTTTTAAGCAAAATTTAAGCTTTTGTCAAAAGACCAATTTTAATTTGAAACAGTATCATTATTGGCCAATGGTATTTCATTTTGGTAGTTGGAAGGATGATTAAAACCTTAAGAAATATTTTTATCATCTTCCTCTTACTATTAAAGACATTTCGATATAATCAAATCCTGATAATATTCCAGTTGATCAATCAAGAAAACAAGATCTTTATTCTGCATTGTTTTAATCATTTGTATAACATGTCTAAATTACTTCAATCCTTAAGTATCAGAGTTCATAGTAACTTCAACAATTCTGTTCTTTTTATTTTCTACGACAGAAATAGTCTTTTTGAAAAAGCTAATTGGTTGAATGACTTAGATTACATCTAGATTTCTAAGTTGATCTAAATCAATGTAGAAATCTCCAAAAAGATGATACTAATAAAATTGAGGGATTTCTTGGATTATTATGTAGGAATAATTTGGTATTTTTCTTACCTAATTCCTCTTTTGAATTTTATTATTTTTCTAGATTTTTTTTTTGTTCTTTTATTTAGAATTGGGATCAGTATTAGTGCTTTATGAACTACTTTCCATTTCTCTTCTATTTATTAGAATTTTTCTTTACAGCCTTCTGTTTTTTTTAATAAATGCAATTTTTTTAATTATTAAGAAAACAATGAGTCAATCGATCTTAAAAAAAATTCAAGCATGCTATTTTTTGTTTTAAATAAGTAAGAAAAAAGTTTGCCAATGATAATGAATGACCATAAAGTTTGTAAATCTTCTAATCAAAAAATAAACAATTCGTCATCCTAATTTCATTCAACTAAGTTAAAACATAGATTTACCAAAAATGTAAAATATGTGTTCAATATATTTTAAACAAACAATAAAAAATATGAGTTCATATTTAATTCAATAAAACAAGAAAGTATTAGAAATTTTGTAGCCTCAAATATGTATGGCTTTTGAAGTCTTAGAAAGTTTACAAATATAATTAATAACTAAAAGGAAAATCACTTTTTTAAAAATAAAATTTGAGAAACCAAATATCAATTGAGGGGATTATTATTTTGTATTATTATCATCTTATTAAAATATATTAATTTTACCCAAAGAATAAGTAATAATTTTACATTAAAATTACATTTCTTCTTCAAAATAAATCTTTTTGAAATAAGTCTTTTTGTTTGTTATCTTTGAGGATAATTTAAACTATTTCCTCCATTCTTTATTTTTTTTTAAATTTTCAAATTTAAGGAAGCATAAGACTAAAAACCAAATCATAAAAAGAATAAAAACAAGTATAGAGTAAAAAAATGAAATGGTGACCTTATTAATATAAATAATGTTACAACAACTACTGCTTCTCTACCAGACAGCCAAAATTAATGGTTTTTAAATAATTTATATATTTTATTCAAATTTAATGTTTTTATTTATTAAATCATGTGTAAATATAAGGTTATTTTTATAGAAAAAGAAAATCATTTGAAGATAGCATCAACAAAATTGATATTATTTTAAATATTTATTTTTTTGTGAAAATAATATGATTTTACTAAAAAAATTCTTTGGTTCTTTTTATGTATAATTTTGGCTTTAGATCAGAAAAATACAATTGCAGAGAAGAAACTTGAACTAAATCCTTTGTTTTTTACCCACTTATTACTTAGTATTCTTTATTTATTTGAAAGAACTCGCTTTTATTTTTAAGATAATTAAGGTTTTTAATGTACCTCAGTCTATAAATTTTAATAAAAAATATTAGTTTTTTTAGATATTAATCACATAATTTTTTATTTGTGAGTGAGTAGTCGTATTTTTTGTTCATCAATATATTTTTCCCCTTTTTTTTGAGAATTATCCCAGTTTAAATAGTCTTTCACTTAGATTTTTCTGCCAAAACTAATTTATGTAAGGAAGAAATATAAAAAGCAAATACAAATGAAAATCTAAAAAATTATAAAAAATTTAAACATAATTAAAATAAGAAATAAAGATTCAATAGAATTTAGTATTTTTTATCAAAATGAAAAAAATAATAATTAGTACTATTTATTTAAATAAAATGCAAAAAACAAGAGATAAATAAAATAGCAAAGTTATTTTATTAATTTTAAAGGAGTAAACCTACATGCGATAACTTTTTAATTTTTTATAGAGCATTATTAAAATATTTACCATAGAATTATTTATGAAAGTTGTCATACCTTTTATTTAATTATCTTTATAAAAAACCTATCAATAGAGAAAATCATACAGTAAGAATGTTAATTAATTTAAAAATAAAAAGTATCTTGTTAACTTAAAATAATATCAATAATTAGATTCTTGCATTTAATCATAACAAATGATTATTAGCTGACTTAGTGAGAAACAAAAATAAATAAATAATACAAAATTGTACAAATTTAAGATTAAATTTTTAGTGATGATGATAAGACTCTCAATAAGTTAAGCATGAAGCTTTCGGAAATTTGTATAATTGTTTGTTTCATAAATATTTTTAAACACCATATACTCTAATTTATTCCATAAATTCTAATTTAAGAAAAATAAATAAATTTTTGAAATTTACCAATATTTATTTAATAAATTAATGTTAAAATTTGCTAGTTTGTTAGAATAAAGAAACAAGGTATTACTTATTTCTAGTATAAAAATTTAAAATTAAATATTATTTAGATAATAAATTCATTGAAATAATTCAAAAATTACAAAAACAACAAAAAATTAAATATTTAAAAAAATAACTTTTTTTTAAAATAGATAAATTTAATAGGGTAAGAAAAATCTATTTTTCTATTGAATAATATACTTCACTTTTTTGATAAAATAACTTCAACATCTTTTTCATAGATATTCAAAATCATATCTGCTAATTCAGGCAAATGGTTTTCTTCAATCACTACTTTTGGATCACGTAGAAGATACATCACTAATTGTGAAGAGTTCTAGCTTACTTATTTAATCAGCTAGCTATTGATAGCCATTTCACTTCTAACTACTTTATTATCTTTTTATTTTTAGAGTTTGGGATGATTATCTATATCACTATTAACTATTAGTGTTTGATTTCCATTTACTTGACTTCTGTTTCTGATTGTTAAAAACTCCACAGGTTAACGAGTACTTATTGAAATTGCTCTTATCAGAGAAACCATAGTATTTTAGTCTACATTTTCTAAAACTTCTACACCAGTACAAGATTAGCGGTTCTTAGCCTGGTCTTCATTGTTTTCAAAATAATAATTAGAAATCTTTTCAATGCTTGAAGTGATATTTCCTTCTGTTTTAAAGACATAAGATAATTCATATTTTTTAGTAAAAATAGATAGATATTTTCCTTATTTCAGTAATTTCCAATCATTATTATCATTAACTATTCTTAAGGAAGTTTGAATAGATGAATTTATTATTTCAGAGTAATTCTAGTGCTACATTTTATGCAATTATTGTTTTGTTTTATTTTTTCAATTTTGTATTATTATTTTATTTATTCATTTACATTTTTTTACAAAAACTTAGCTAGTTTTTCAGTAACATAAATTCTTCAGATAGAAAAATAAATTAAAAAAATACTAATCAGAAAATATGATGTTTTATTTTAATTTACAAGATTTTTTATGGAATATTGAACAGATTTTATCAATATCAAATTATTTTTTACTATTTTTCTTTAGTTAAATTCCTCAGAATCTAATCATATTCTTTTGACATAAAACATGTAATAATTATTATTCATTTATCTATTTCAATAAATGTCTACTCAAACTAAACTAAAAAGTATTTGTTTTTACATTTTTTTGTTTCCTTATCTTTTCAAAATTAAAGAAACAAACATTCAAATTTTTAAAAATTTGAGAAACTCTGTAAAACAAAATGTAGCTTTTATTAATTTCTTAACATTATTCATTTTAAAAAAAATAAACCAGTTAGTTCACTATTAAATTTAAAATCAACAAACATTTGACTACCTTTTATTTCATATGAATGAATGGATAAAAAATGAATAATACTAAACCGAAAATTGAAAACAATAAAATATAATTAAATTTGATTAAAATAATAGATTTAATCTTTCAAAGAAAAATAAACAGTTTAAAAGCTATTTTATTTGAATAAAAGATGATTTTTCCAAACAAGATTCAAATTTGATAAATATAATTTTTATTTAGCAAAATTTTGAATTCAGTTAAACCTAAGCTACTTTCTGAACCTAATAAATCCTTTTAATTCACCTTCAATACCAACAAAACAATTTTTAAAACTTATGATTTAATATCACATTACTATCATAATTAATTAAATTAACAAGCTAACTATTAAATCAGGTATTATTCAATAAATCATAATAAAATAATTTTTTAAGGTACATGAATTACTGTAAACCCTCCATTCTAAATCATAATGGGTATATTTTAAAATCAGAATTTTTCAAAAAATCAACATTTTTACTCTAGGATTACCTCTAAATACAAGGTCTAAACGAATGAATGAGGAATTAAGGTAAATAAAAATATTTTTAATTTAGAAACAAAGAAAATATTTAAAAATCAAACAAAAAACATATTTATATTTAGTTTTTTGAGAATCAATAAAAGATCACTATTTTTAAATCAAAATTAGGGTTATTATTTTATTGAATCAGCTATTTGAAGAGATTATTTTTTCAACATCTTTTTCAAAAGTTTTTAAGAATGAATCTGCTATTAATGGTAGATGATCTTCAAGTAAGGCCTTAGAAAAATCTCTAAGGAAATAAATTTCTAAAAAACTACTTTATGGGCTGATTTTTTTTACAAATTAGGCATTAATTGCCATTTATTGTCTTTCGGAATTAGCACTCAAAGGAGCTTTAGGGTGATTATCTAGAAATCCATTTACAACAAGAACTTCATCATTAGTTATGTGACTTCTATTTCTCACAATCAAAAATTCTCTAACAATTGTGCTATTTGGACTACTCATTTTAATTAGGCATACCAAATCATCTTTACCAATAACTTCAACTATATCAACCGCATCACAATTTTCACGATTTTTAGCCATATCTTAATTATTTTGAAAATAGAAATTCTGAGCCTGTTTGAAATCAGCAGGGATTTCTCCTGTTATTTTGAAAGAATAACTGTCAGTATTCAAATACTTCTAGCAAAAGATTTACAAATATTAGCCTTATTTTAAGAGTTTCCATTCAGCCTAAGAATTTCTTAAAGCTTAAGCATTAGCAATGGCCTAAGCAGAAATTTGTTAGTATTTATTTTGATCCATTTTTTTTATTTCAATTGATTTGATTTGAATTAAATTTTTTTTTTTTAATTTTAAGTTTGTATTTTTAAAAAGGTACTCTATGTTCTAGACTAATTTGATTGATCAGAAATCAAAAAAAAGATTATTTTGTTTATTATTTTTTGCATTGAAAATCTTTCAGATTTTATCAAATTAATTTAACTAAAATTGTTACAAATTTTCTTTTTTAAATTCAATAAGAATTATTCAGAATCTTTAATAATTTCTATTTTCAACAAAAATCTAAAAGAATATTCCATTTATTTAGCTTTTCCTATTAAAATTTTCTCAATTTTTTAACTGTTCTAAAAATTTTCATTAAAAAATCTTCTTCAATAACAAAAGAAAAGTATTTTAAAGAAATAAACTCAAATGATAAAATTAAAATATTATTTGGATTATTTCTGTAATTAAAACCATGATCAAATGTTAATTCCTTGAGATCCTTTAAAATTGACAAAAATATTTTACAATTATTATTTGAAAGAAGTCTCATATAAATAGATCAAAATTGCTCAAATTATTAAAATTAGATTTAAAAAAATAAATTAGACAAGAGAAAATTAAAAAAAAGTAATTATCCATATTTTTATCGTATTACATAACTCATAAAAAGTATTAAAAAAATATTTTATAAAAAAATTCAATGAAATTAAAATATTTTTTTAATTTTTTCACTTTTTAATAATAATTAAATTCTATTGTTAGATTATTATAAATTTTAATTTTATATTATGAATATCACATCCAAAAAAATAGAAATTCCAAGTCACTGTATTTTTAATGGGATTTGGCTTTTAATATTAAAAATAATAGGATAGCAAGCAGAAATTTATCAGTTAAAATAAAAAAGCAAATTTTATCTTCTATTAATATTCAACATAAAGATATGAAACAAGATCATTAAAATTATCTGATAAAATTTATAGTATAAGAAAAAAATAGTTTTCTATTTAGAATTTTTCAATTTTTTGATAAAATAGATTCAATATCTTTCTCATAGATATTCAGAAGAGCATCTGCTGATTAAGGTAAATTTGTTTCTTCAATTGGTACTTTAGGATCATGTAGAAAATAGATCACTAATTGTGATGAATTCTAGCTTATTTGCTTAATCAGCTAGGTATTGATAGCCATTCCACTTCTAGCTACTTTACTATCTCTTTAGAGCTTGGTATGATCATCTAAATTGCCATTAACGATGAGTATTTCATTTCCATTTACTTGACTTCTGTTTTTGATTGATAAAAATTCTACAGGTGAATTAGTACTTATTGAAACTGCTCTTATCACATAGATCAGAGTGTTTTTGTCAACATTTTCTAAAACTTCTACACCAGTGCAAGATTAGCGGTTCTTAGCCATACCTTCATTGTTTTCAAAATAAAAATGAGAAATCTCATCAATATTTGAAGTTATTTTTCCTTCTACTTTGAAGATAAAAGATAATTCATATTTTTTAGCAAAAATAGAGAGGTATTTTCCTTATTTCTGTAATTTCCAATCATTGTTATCATTGATTATTCTTAAGGAAGTTTGAATAGATGAGTTTATCAACTCAGAATAATTTTAGCTTTGCATGTTTGTTATTCACTTAGAGTATATTTTTTTTAGAGTTTTTTTTATTATTTGAGTTTTATTTTATTTATTTATTTACATTTTACAACAAAAACTTAGCCAGTTTATAAATAACATAAATATTTAAGATAGAAAATAAATTAAAAAAATATTAATCCGAAATTATTAAGCTTTATTTTAATTTACAATATTTTTCATTATGTTGATCAATATCAATTTAGTCTTTACTCTTTTTCTTTACTTAAATTCCTCAGAATATAAAGGTATTGGTTTGTAAAAAATATACAATATCTTTTTTATTTATCTATTTCAATGAATTTATACTCAAACTAAATATTGTTTTTAATTATATTCGTTTACTTATCTTTACAAAATTAAAGAAATAAACATTAAAATTTTCAAGAATAGATTTTTCAATACAAAATTTAAGTTTCATTTATCTCTTTACATTGATTTGTTTTAGAAAAAATAAAGCCTTTCACTGTTAAACCTAATAAATCAACAAGTTTTTAAATATCTTTTATTTCATCTGTAGATAAAAAAATGAATAATACTAAATCCAACATTTTAATCAATAAAATATTATTAAATTTATTTAGAATAATTAATATAATCTTTTAAATTAAAAAACAGTTTAAAAGCTATTTCATTTAGATGATTTTTCCAACAAGATTAAAATTTGATAAACAGTGTTTTTGTTAAGTGAAATAAATCAGAATAAAATAATTTTTCAAAGATACATGAAATAGTTTTTGAATAGAAATAAAAAACTAGAAAAATATTTAAAAATCACACTACTTAAAAAAATAAAGGATTTTGTTTTTTTACAATCGTTGAAAGATTACTATTTTTAATCAAAATTAAGGTTATTATAAATAAGATCACTTGTTTTTCATTAGGAAGAGATGTTGTCTTTTATAATTAGCACTAAAAGGAGCTAGAAAATGGTTATCTAGAAATCCATTAAGAACAAGGAGTTGATCATAAGTGACTTCTGTTTCTCAAAATCAAAAATTCTCTAAATACTGTATTATTTGGAGTGCTCATTTTAATTAGACATGCCAAATTATCTGTATTGATAGCTTCAAATATATTGCAATTTTCACTATTTTAAATCTGATTGAAAGCAGCTTGGATTTCTCCTGTTATTTTGAAAGAATAACTATCAGTATCTAAATACTTCTAGCAAAAGATTTACAAATATGGCCCTATTTTAAGAGTTTCCATTCAGCCTAAGAATTTCTTAAAACTTAAGCATTATTAATGGCCTTAAGAAATTTGCATGTATTTATTTTGATCCATTTTTTTTAGTTGTGTTGAATTATTTTTTTTAAATACTTGATTTGTATGGACTAATGCGATTTTAGAGAAATTTTATGTTCTAGACTCATTATTTAATTCATCAGAAATATAAAAAAACAAATTACTTTGATTATTATCTTTTTCATTGAAAATCTTTCAGATTTTATCAATCTAATTTACTTGAACTAGGCTTATTCAGAATCATTACAAATTTCTTTTCAAATAAATACCTTAATTCCTTGTGGTGAATGGCGAATTGAAAGTGAGGAATGGGAAATTTGTGTGTTTTTGAACTCTCTCTTTTCACCAAAATTTTGGCAAATTATGAAAACTGAATACTCGAGAAATTGAGGTATCTAAAAGCAAATTCCATTTCTTTAAATTTTTCTAATATAATTTGATCAATTTATCCATAATAAATAATTTAAAATTCAAAAAGTCTTCTATTTTAATAAATACTTAAATTTTTTATCTAATAAAATAAATTCTATTCCTAGAAAAAAATTGAAAAAATTATTATTAGCCTTTTTATTTCATTCAATATTTTATTTTATGAAAACATACATCTTCATAAATTAGAAAAATTATTAAGAATTTTAAGGAAACAAACTTTGAATGTTAAATTATAATATTCTTATTATTGTTTCTATATTTTAATCATAATTAATATTAATTTATGAAGACTTCTTTCAACAATAATCATCTTACAATTATTAATCAATTAAAAAGGATCTCAAGGTATTTTTTATATTTGCATTTACATATTACTAAAAGAAAAAATTTAAAAAAAGTTTTATTTTATTTTGATTTAAATCTTTTATTTTATGAAAACATACACTTGCTCTTATGTTAAAAGCGTAAAAAGCCCAGATAAATCTTATTTAGCAGTGCCATTTTATGAAAAACCTTTAAAAACAGCCTCAGATTCAATGAATAGGAGTTCCTATAATGATAGTTTCTCTCATACATAATAAAGATAAAAAACAATTCCCTTTGCTGCATAAATTACAAAGATTATTAAAAAAATATTTTAATGAAACAAACTCTGAATGATAATATTAAAATATTATTGTGATTATATCACAATATAAATACCATATAAATAAATAATTAATCTTCTCTATAAGCCTTGTTTCAAAAATAATTATTTAATTTTTGTTCTTTTAATGAATTTTTTTGTATCTCAGGTATTGAAATTTGCGTTTTTAATTAAAATGGCTCATAGAAAATAAACCAATTAAGTATATTAAAACTGACAATTCATGTCTATTCCAATTTAAAGTGAAACAATTAAAAAATAATTTTTGAAATCATTTTTCCATTTTTTTAAGAAAGTAACTTTTAATGGAAACACAATCTAAACATTTATTATCAATGAATATTATAATAAAAATAAATATGCAAATTTAAGAATTTGTATGTTTAACTTTTAGTTTAAAAAAGATAAATAATTTTTTTTTCTTTTACTTTTAAAAATAGATTAGATCTGATTCTATTTTAAAAATTAAAATCAATTAGCAAAAATTGTATTAGTTACTGTTTCAGAGAACAAATAACAATTACAAGACTTTGCAGGAATCAAATTTTATTTAAATTTTGCTTTTTGTGATTACATTTATCTCATTAAATTTTCATTACAAAAATCACCTAAAATGTTTAGAGCAAGTGAGATTGAATTACTTTTTGAAAAGCTTTATTTGATTTTTATTTTTCAAACTCTAAAAATTAATGAGCATTTTTTTTAAGATGTTAAGCATTTTTAGGGAAAGTAAGAAAGAAAAAAATTAGAAGAAGATAAGAATAAAATTCCTGTAAAAATAACAAAGAAAGTTAAATTATCTTAGTTGGAAAAATAGAAATTCTTACATCGCCAATTAAGTGATTGAAGTTAAAAGTTGGGTTTTTATAAATAGCAAAAGAAAATTAATACTACAAAACATAATAATTAATTTGATCTATCTGATCTATAAAATTAATTCAGGCTATAGATATTTTTTTAGATTTAACGAAGATTAAGCTTACAATCATTAATTTTTAATGTTTTTAAATAAAGTATTTAGAAATTTTAAAATTAGCTTTCTTGTTACTTTTTTTCTTTATTTACTCTTCTGATAAAAAATGAAAGTTATTACACATTTTCCCATTCATTTTTAGAGTTTATTTTCTGAACGAAAAAATATAATTTTCTTAATTAAAATAGTAAGTTTATTCCTTATTATGTTCATAAAATCTAATTATTTTGTATTCGAAAAAGGAGTTTTATATTGTTTTTGTTCTTCAGTCTATTAGACTTTAAAATTAGATTGTATATTATAGAAGGAATGAGAATGCTATTAGAAAAATTACTATACAAAATAGCACTTAGGCTTTTACTTAATTACTATTTGGCCAAGTGATTATTAGCAAGGTCGATTGATTTAGAATTAAAAATATTAATATTACAGGTATTACAAAAATTGACTTAATTATGAAAATACCTGATTTATAGATAAATAATCACTATTTTTGTTTGTTATTACTTATTATCATTAAGTAGATAAGTTAGAAAGTAAAGAATGAATATATTGCTACAATTATCTCTAAATATTAACAAACTTCTAGTTAGTCAGATATTGATTTCAAAAACAAAAAAAAACCAACTTAAGAGTTTTAATTTTTGTTATTAATTTATATTAATTAATTGTATTTTCAGGGGTAAGCCTAATTACATTTTTAGGAATAATAGGTTTGGAAACAGGATCCACTATTCTAGCTTAATTTAAACGAATGATAAGTATAGATAACTATTTATAAGATTATTAATTGAAAAACAAATAAGTATTTTTGAGTTAGAAACATATTAAAAAAAACAAGCCAATTCATGAATAACACGATGAAAAGGTAAAGAGGAAATCATCAAAACTAATTTTTAAACACAAACAAAGACCAAAATGAAAACAAGCTGAGTGTTGTAGAATATAATGAGGACCCTGAAGAGAGTTCCCGCTAAATACAATAAAGTAAATAACAAGACAACAATTTTCAAATAAATAATTAAAGAAAGAGATAAAATAATATAATTGCAGCTAAAATAAGAATGGAGAATCCTCCGACATAAAGCAATGAGCCTGCAACTCAACCTAATGTACATATTAATCCTTAATCATTAAAAATTTTTGCTGAAACAAATACAAATTTGAATTAACAGCCAAATAATCCTTCTTTAACTGAAAATATTCCAATCAAAGAAGAACTTAAATATTACGATTAGATTATGATAATTCTTTTTTTAGTTGGATTTTTGGCTTATATTGGATTAGGATTATATGCAATTAAAGTTAGTAATCCATTCAAAGAGATAGAAATAAAGTATAATGAAAATGAGAAAAAGGTCGTTCAAGGGTTCTTTAGTGTGATAATTGCATTTTGTATAACATTTGTTATGGGTTTGTTAACAAAACCTATTATTTATAAGTATTTTGGAGTCAGTTTGAAGTTATTTATCATATTATCTCTTTGCATTTTGTATGCATTAGTGGCTTACTCTTTTGCAAGGCACTTAACTGGATTAGGTGTAGCTGCTGCTATTCTTGCCTTCTTAGCTTCTATTGTTGGCTTAATATATTATTCTAGGATTGAAATTTTAAGTTAAATAGGAGTTATGGCTTCTTATTTTGATCTTTTACAGATGAAATATATAGTATTTTTATTAGTAATTATATTGATCCTCTTTTTGTTAGTAGCATTTGCTATGATTGTAGTTACTCATATTCTGTTTATAAGTGATGATGATAATTCACACCAGGATGCCATTAACTTTTTTGCAGCATCTTATGTCTTTCTTACATATTGGATAAATAATACAATAATTTCTTACTACTGCTACGTTATCTCCCGTTAAGTTTCTAAAGCATTCTTTAAAAGATAAATTCAAATCAGTAGTAATACGTTACTGTAATCATTGAATACAAATAAAACAAACAGAGTTTCTATTTAAGAGAATAAGAATTCTGAGTTGACTGGTGAAAAACAAGTTTCTTTGAATAGTGGTGATTAAGAAAATAATTAAATTATGAATCAAACCGATAGAAAAAAAGGCACCATTTTAGTTGTAAGTTAAAATATATAATACCCTGTAAATGCAGACCAAATGGCTAATATAGAATATGGTTAAAGAAATAATAAAATATCAAATAGCGAAAATATTCCTTTACAGCCTTAAATTGATATTGACTATATAGGAGAACCTCTAAAGACTTCCATAATAATCGGTCTTAAATAATTTGGTACTATAACTTATTGTAGCTTGGTAAGTTAATTAGTTGAATGTTTAGCCTTTATTATATTTGTTCTAGTTTATGGTACTGGCTTAGTGCTCTTTTATTCTACCCCTTTAAATTACTTCAATGAATCATTAATAAAATTAAACAGCTACATTTCTATAGTCAGAATGGCTCATGATGAAGTTAGCTATTGTGATTCTTTGAGACTCATAGGATAACAAATAGCAAAAAAGAATTATTATTATCCACTGGCTATGTTTTTGTCAAATTAAATATCTTAAATCATAGAGTTCTTTTGTTTTATTATAGGATTTTCTATAGGTATTGTACTTATTGTTCATATAGGCTACAATTATTGGTTTATAACATTCGCTTACATTTTGCTTCTATTCTGTGTGGTTAAAAATGCTTCAAAATTATCTGTATCAGGAATTACTACTATCCTTTTTTCTGTTTCTACATACTTCGATTTAATGGCCTTTGACAAGGCTTTGTAGTAAAAATCTGATAAATTCTAAAATATGTGCATTCTCCTAAAGAAGGCTTAAAAACTAATGAAAGAAAACAACGACGATAAAGAATTACATGAATTATATTGAAAATCTTAATTAAAAATGTATTTATTAATTAAAAGAAAATATATTTAAATGATTAACTTAATTTATAATTACTAACTAATTTATTCCTTTTCTAATTATCTTTAAATTCTCTATGTATTTTCTATTTTTATTTTCTGTATTTTTAGAAGTGATCGATTGATTGATTAAAAAGAAGTATACAAATTATACATAGGTACATACACAAGATGTTTCAAAAAAATACCAATTTTTTTGTTAATCATTTAATAATAGATGCATTTCAGATCAAGTAATATCTTAATTAAGATTATTTTGTTACACTCAATAAATGAATGTATTTGATAAATACCTACTTATAGAAATTCAAAAGGTGAGTGTTTAAATTTAGACTTAAATTATTAAAAGTTTACGTACTAGACTTCTTTAATTCATATTAAGATTAGAATAGAGGGATTTTTATGTATTTTTTTGGAGTGTAACAAAATATTAGATATTTCAAACATTTGAAAGGAAAGGTGCTTTCAATATTTTTCTAAAAATACGAAACTATAAAAATAATCAGAAGATTTTATTTAAATTAATTAAATGTGGCTATTACAATTTCATTATACGATTTTATTATATTCCAAAAAAAGCAGATAAATACCTGAATTTTTTTAAATTGTAAATTTAATTTCACTTGAAACTGATGTAAATGAATCTGTTCATTTAAATTACTCTTTTACAAAATTTTACTTTACTTTGGTAATCTTTTTTTAATCTTTTGTAATCTACACCTTTATTGATAGAATGATTTCTAACTACAACTTAAATTATTATCTTAAATTGAATTATTACAAATAATTACTTATTATAAACAAATACGCACAAAAAGTTATTCCTACATATGATCGAAAATTAATCTTCTCAGCAAAGTCAAATGCCCTAAGGAGTAATTAAGATTGTTCCTATAGAGAGGGAAAGAAAATAAGAAAATAAAACTAAAAATTAAGTGGATACTGGTAGTGTTTCCACTAAAATTGTCAGCTAATTTCAAAGTGGAGATCATGGTAATCAAAAACATAATCTTCTTGTTCTTGGAGATAATACTCTAGCTACTTCGGGAAGAGGAATTTAAACAAATGGGTAGCTTAATAGTCTATAATCTGAAAAAATGATTAATACTTAGGCTAATTAAATATCTATTTAATCAAATGTTTTATTACAAATTAATTAAAATAACTCTTAAGATAGTAGTTAAGTTACTGATTTTTCTATAGGTCTGGTGTTTCTTTTGGCCTTTTTAACTTGGATTGGTCTAGGACTGTTTGCCATTATTTATGGAGATACTTTTGCAAATGTAGAGAGGATTAATGACTTAAAAAAGGATTCAATTTCTTCAGGTTTGTACTGCGTTATTCTATCTGCTTTGATCGCTATTGTTTTAGGTTCACTCCTTCAATATCTTTTATTTAAAAACTCCTACAGAACTCTTGTCACATGTATAATTTTGTCTATTCTTTTTATAATTGGTCTAGCAATTTATGCATTCTATGAAGGTTTTATTGCAGTGGGAGTAGTTGCTGTCATTTTCTCTGTTTTTATAACAGGTTTGTGCCTTACCTTAACAGAGAGTCTCTCATCTTATGCTAAAATTAGCGAAATATGTTTTCTTTACAAAATAGTTGAAAAAAAGAATTTAATTTTGCTATTTCTATTTAGCTTCTCTATTTTAATCGAAATGGCTTTCTCTTTAATTTCTCTTGTTAATATCTTTTTCAGTCTTTCATAAAGCATAGATCATCAAGGTGAGTATGTCTTTTTTGCTGTCATCTTCTCATACATCTCAAGTTGGATTATTGACACAACAATCAGTGTATATAACTTCATTATATCAAGAAAATGCTCCTATTGGTATTTTAATTCTTCTCATTAAAACCATGATTTAGAAAGTGGAGAACACATCAAAACTCCATCCTTGCAAATTACGACTCATAATAATATCAACAAAGAGAATACCCCTAAAAACAGTGCATAAAAAAATTAAAGAGACATAAATATAGGTGCTACAAGCTGCAATCCACAGACAGAGCATGTAAACAAATCCAAAGAAAGTGATTTGGATGATAAGAATGTTTCTAGAAAAATGTAAATTAAAAGTAATCAAAATTCCAATTAATCAGAAAATATCTCCAATGAAATGAAGGAAACTGAATCAATTCGAAGATCTTTAAAAATAGCCTTTTTAAAAATTGGATCTATCTGCTATGGAAACTTAATTAATCAACTATTTAATTTAGGCTACATGATAATCTATTTGATTTTGATATGCACAACATTAATATTTTTCATGAGTGGCTATAATAATAGCATAAGAAACTACACAATGAAAATGAAAGTTCAACTATGTTTGATCAGACTTGCCTATGATGCTAAAGACTATTGCTAAAGTTTAGATTTATTGGGTGCAATAATCCAAAAGCAAAGTTATGTATATTTTTATGCAATGTGGGGGATTAACGAAATCTCAAATATCAATTAATTATTTTGCTTTACTTCTGGCTTTGTTGTCGGATTGGCTATTATAGCTGACTTAAATTTTAGTAAGTGGTATTTCACCTTCCTATTTATTATTCTGATATTCATCATCACTCTTTAAACTTCGAAATTTATGATTGCAAATTTCTAAATGATAGTTTATTCTCTAGCCACTTTCCAAGAAATCGAAAAAGCAAAAAAACCCAAACAATTCTCTGAAAAATATAAACAAATCCAAAACATTCTTTTAGAAGCATACAAACTTCAAAAAGAAAAACTTAAAATAGAATAACTCTACTGATAAACAATTTTAACCATACAACCAACCTAATTTAAAAAAATTTTCATATATTTTTTCCCCTACCTACCTATTTACCTCCCTATTCCTTTTTTCTTTCCTGTTTATTTTATTTGATCTTTCTTTGATAAAAATTTTTATTTACCCTACCACCTGTTAATATATAAGTTTTAGTAATATTAATAATTTTAGTGTAAATATTCTGATCCTCAATATTTGTATTCAAGCTTTAAAAACTCTGATTTTATTATTTAAATGTTTCTTTTTATTATTGTTACTTCCTTTCATTAATTTAAAACCAGATGATATCTTCTAAAAGTCATCGAACCTATTTTTCTGAATTTGAGAAATTCATAATTGATGGGCATTTTAACATTTTTTTATTCCTTTAAAAGTATTTATTAGATGTAACTTAGTCAATATCAAAATGGATTATTCATTAAGAAACAATTAATAATATGACTTACACATTTAACATCTAAGATTCTCTAACTTCTTACCTATTTTTTGATATCTTATTTACATTAATAGATTGTTTCATACTGATAAAATTCGATCTAATTATATTTGACTACTATTTCATTTGTTCTAATATCCAAAATATTTTCTTCTATGAAACCCTAAAAATATGACCACAAACTTAATGAACTCCTAGAATCATATTTTACCAAAACTGATTTCAATTTATTAAAATTACTTCATCCTTTAATTACTAAAATTACTTTTTCATATCATATTTTTGATTTTGACTGTCATTCTTTTTTTAAATAATAAAAGACTTCACATTTTAGTATTTTTAAATTAATATCTAATAAATAAGCTAAAAACACATATTTATTATATCTCCATAGATTCACAAGTTAGCAGTATTAAAGATATTCTTATAGATATTTTTTAAACACATTTTCTCATTTCTATGAATAAAAAATTTTTATTATTTTCCTCCAATTTAAGCATGACTTTGGATATTTATTTTCTTAATAATATTGAAATGAAGTGTTTTAATAAAAATTAGCCTACTTTAAAAAGAAAAGAAATCTTCTTTTTCCAGAAAATAAACTATCATCTTACTAATCTTACTAGAACAAATATTTTATCACTGACTACTTTTATAAATTAAAAATTAGTAAATAAGTATAAAATTAAAATCTTCAATAATACTTAGGAAAGAAATATGTTAAGCATAATATTTTGCATATGTGATTTATCTTTAATGAGTTAATTTTTTGTCATTTTTTTTTAAAACAAATTGAAATTAAAAAAACTTCTTTATTGATATTTCAATCAAATATTTTATTTACAAAATTAAAAATTTATATATTCGAATAGATTAATAAACATTAAAATGATTGCAATTAATTAAGAAAATTTTTTGTTTTTGAATTATTTAATTGCTTTTTTTATTAAAATTGAATTTAGCAGTATCAAAAAATGAAAAGATTCACTTATTATTTATTGAACAACAAATAATAATTTTTTTGCTTTTTTTGCAACAATATTTTAGAAAAATAATATTTTTTTAAAGAAATAATTCTAATTATTTAAGAAACCCTCTCTTTTTTTTGGTTCTTGGAACCAATAAGAATGGGTGATTATGATAAATAACTTAATCTACAAAATTTATTAATTAGTATCTTAAAAATATTAATTGAGCAGTATTGTCTGTTTTTTTTTTAAAACAGTATTTTAGTATTAACCTGATAATAATAATAATTATTTTTTTAAAGAAATAATTTTATTTGTTCTTAAATAATTTTGGAAAGAAATTTTAAAATAATTAGCTTAAAATCTTAAATAAAAATAAAATCTTTCTATTTAAGACAGAAATAAAATAGAGGCACAGAATGGTGAGTAGAAAAATTTAAAATCTAGTTTTTTTGACTTTTTCTACTTTAAACTAAAAGTTTAAAAGAAAAATAAAAAATACTAATCTTATAAAATTTGTGGATGAGGTGTATAATTGCATATAATTAATTAACTCAACTGCAAAAGAATAGACTAGGCTAGCAATATTCAAGGATAATTGCTTTTAATTTGCTGACTATTACGTTATTGATTTATCTTTATTTGTATTTGGAATTAATTAATTAACATTTAATTTATTTAAAATTTTTATAAAATGATGAAAATGTATTATGAGAATATTTCTGTAGAATAAAGCCAGGCTTTAGCAGAAAATGGAGAAATTCAACCTTTCTATTCAATTAATGTTTCACTAGCTATGACAATCAATTAAATTACTGAAACATTTTTGAAGGTAGCAAAAGAAAAGTAAAAATTAAATAAACTACTCCTTCTCACATTAAATAAGCATTTTTAATGGAGACAATTTAAAAAGGAATGATTACTCATTCATAAATATGCATTAAAAATAGGAACTACATAACAGTTGAGAATGATAAAGGACAAGTATTAGTTATAAAAAGAAATAATGTTAAGTTTAAAGACCTTTTATTGCAGTGCTTATTCCCTTAAACCTTAGATAAAAGTATATCAGCTATCAAGCTTTAAATTGTCACAAATAAGCTTTAATGCAAGCGTAAAATATCAATTAAAGGGCTAAGAGGAGTAAATTAGAAATATTTAGCATCAGAAATGTTTTAAACTAAGCCATTTTATCTTTTTAAAATAGAATGTGGATGAAAACTAGAAATTTTTTGTTGATTTTGAGAATTAGCTTAAGTTGTAAAGAAAGGGGTCATTCGATTAAGATGAATAGGAGTTAAATTAAGGTGATAAAACTTTCAATCAGTCAAAGCAAAGCGAGGAAGATGAAATTTAAAACCAGTAATATTAAAAAAAGATGAGAATTAATAAAAAAATGTTTGTTTTATAAATTTTAAGAGATGAAGACAATGAAGCTAGCAGCAATCCTTTTACTCTAGAATCTACTGCAAATTACATGTTTCAAAAAATATTATGTGCTTAAGCATATGGAGTAGGTAAAAAAGTTAGCGAATTCATAAATGATTTCTAAAATAATTACAGAAACGTAGAAGAATCTGCATAACTCCTTCCTAAACCTGTAAGAAATCATTTATTTTCAAATAAATTTTTAGTTCGAGCAGCTTAATATTTTTAAAGTAGATTCTATGTTTGGTAATATAAATAAATTGCTAAATGAATATTGGATTTTTTAAAAATAAATAAATAAAAAACAAAGACAATTTTTCATCAAAAAAGGGATATTCATTTGTATAACATTTTTGGAGTTAAAGCAATAATAATAGAGATAATTTTATTGTTTATAATTAAATATTGATTTTTAGTTATTTTTCACTCATTTTTTCAAAATGTATTAATAGATGGAAGGAATAATAGCATTAGTTAATGAAATTGTTGATAATTTATTTAGTGATTACAATTATGGAAAGAATGAAACTAAGTCTGTGATGCCCTATTGTAAAATATCAGTTGAAAAATATGTATTTGGTAAATTGAGCTAAAACCTTTTTAGCATGTATAAATTTAAATATGGTTCTGTTGATGAGACGTTTTCCAAGAAATAGCATGAAATTCTAGAAAAAATGAGCATTATTTAAATCTTTAAATTCTTGGATTCCAAACGTAGATATTGGCTGATTTAAAATGAAGAAACATTTGATGAGGAGTACAAAGTTAATAAAGAACTTCGTCCATATAATGATGCAATTAGAGAACTAGAAAAAATCCAATACGTTTCTTCACCTAGAGAAAAGCTTAAATGCACTATGATGATGCGTTCTATGATGAGAGCAGGTGTTATAGATTTTCATAAAGGTAAAGAAGAATTAGCAAGCATGGATGATGAATTACCTATAGTTATTTATATCATACTCATGTGTAACATCAATAACCTCTTTACAGAATTATAAATTGTTGAAGATTTTGTTAATTTAGATCCCTCGATTGAAACAGAACAAAGATTCCTTTTAAATATTAATGTAAAAATTTCTTTTAGCTATTCCAAAAAATTTCTAATTTATTATTTAATCAAAAATAACCCATCAAATTGGTTTAATAATTTAAATTTTTAAATTCAAATGGTGTATTATTTCTTTTTTAGTTAAATGGAGGTTATTTTACTCAAAATAAGCTTATAATAAGAATAAAATAAATATTAAATTTTTTTTGAATTTAAAATAGGCTGCTGGGTAGTATATAAGCAAGGAATGGGTTGTGTAATGAATGCGTTTTTAAAATAACAAAATTCTAATAGTGTGGCAAATATAGTTAATTAAGAAGAAATAGTAATTAGATATTTATATATGAATGTAATATTAATTTATTCAAGTATGATCATAATTAAAATATTTTTATCAAAATATACATACTTATATCTTTACTCAAATTAGCATATCAGTAGTGAATACTTATGTATGAAAATAATTATTGTTTGTTTATTTTATTTTTAATCAAGTTTTTTTTATCTTGTTAAATTAGATATAAAAATGCTTGTCAGGAGTCTTTAACTTTTTTGTTTATTATTTTTTAGATTTCACTTAAATAATAAATTGATAAAAAATTAATTGATTTAGTTTAGATTGGTGCTATTAACAAAAAGGGATAAATTTTCAAAAAAAATTTCTTTATGTCATCAGTTAAAAAGGATAAATAAAGGATATTAGCTTTTTATAAGTTGACAAATGATTTACTACCAAAATAGGAACAATAATTTAGACATTCAACATCATAGTAAGAACCATATAATGAACAACCAAGATAATAATAAGAACCATAATTTAGACACTGTAATTCTGATTAATCAAATTAATAGCCTCTGTAAAATCGCTTGAGTGCCTAATCTGAGGAAGTGAGCTGCATCAACATCAATGATATAAGTAAACATGGTAATAAATAGTCAAATCCTATTTAAAATGTTTAATTTAATCATTAATAAATGCATAATAATGAGATAAATTCCTTTCAAGCAAATGCTCAAATTTATTAAAACAACAATAATAACAATCAAAATAGGAATAATGATAATAATTAAGGTCGATAAAGTTAATAATTGGAGGTCAGCAGTGTTTAATTGAACAATTAATAATCCAGTAATAGCAATAGATAATAATCTGATTAAAATTAATTATCAAATAGGAATTCAATTTAATCATAATTAAATAATTCAGCCATTTAAAATGAAATGTAAAATTAGAATGTTTATAGCTTGAATATTGAGTAATTAGAAAATATACGGAATGTATAAGAAATAATTCATTACTGGCCTATAGTAATACAACATGTGCTACGTACTCAATAAAAAATTATTGCATTACAAAACCAATTAAATTAGTTAAATTGATGCTTGTAAAAGCTTCTAAAATTTCAATATAAACTCTTAAAATAATATATTTTCTAGCTCAAAAACACAACAAAAAAAATGCAAACTAAACAATAAATTTAATATCTTCTAATAACTCCAATCAAAATAGTTCAAATAATTTGAAAAATAACTTAATATTTTAATATAATTGCTAAAAACCGTATAATAATTCCTTTTTTTATTAAATATTTGTTTTCATAACTCTATCTTTCTTCTAAATAATAAAAACATAAATAAAAATCATACATGTCAAATATCTCATAAAATATTTGATTCATAAAAAATATCTACTAATAATATAATAAGAATTTGTTTTCATAATTCTATCTGTAGTTTAAATAATAAAATTTAAATAAAAATCGTACATGTAAAATATCTCATAGAATATTTTGTTAATAAAAAATATCTACTAATAGCATTATTCAATCTTTAATTGAAGAAGAAAGATATTTTATATCAAATTTTAATTTTATCTGTTTGAACACTCAATAATCATTTTGATATCTTTCAAAGATGATAGATTTGTTGGCTAATTTCTTTATTTTCAGAATCCTTTATTGGAAAGTTCTTGCAGGAATGAATTCAAAACTGTCACTATTATCGGACATTAAAATGTGATTAAGATATTTAAATTAATGAATGAAGAAAAAAAGTAAAGATTTTATTTTTTTTAGAAATTAAAGAGAAAAAATAAAGTAATCAATTAATTAACTCATTCAAAATTATTTCTAATGTTTATAGATTTTTAAATTTAATTAAAGCAGATCCCAAAGCAGTTATTCCTTCATCTTTTATTCTACTGTCTCTAAAAAAATATATAAATTTTGAAAAATTCATGATTGATAATTTAAATTATTATTTTACATTAGTTCAATTTTTAAATGTTAAAGATCCTTACAATTAGCCAATGAAAAGCTAATATCTGAAATTTCCTATGCCCCTATTTCACTATTTGAAATTTAAATTTTGAAAAATAAAAATAAATAATCAAAAAATAATTTATAAATGAATTTAAATAACAATTTAGAAAGATATCAATTAATAAATTTTTAAGATGTTAACAATTAAGATAGTCTACCTTAATCTTAATTCAAGACTCTTAAGACTCATAAAATTTTTCAATTCCTTTCCTAGATTTCTAATCCCTTCTAAGCCAATCTCACATCCACTAAAATAATATTTAAAGTTCCAGTAAATTAATTTGTTATTCAAAAAACTTAAAATGCAAAAAAAATCTACAAAAAAAGGAATAAATTGTTAATTTTTTATTAAAATTTTTAAAACCTAACAAAATAATTTCTTTTTTGAATAAAAAAACAAGAAATTTCTCAATAAATTCAATTATTTACTAAAGTGCTAAAGATAAACTTTAGATATTCTAGCAGCTTGATAAAGAAGAGCTTATGCATGAGATTCCTTTAGGTCCAATTTTATCATTACTTTTATTTTTTTATAATAATTATTACATTAATAATTAAAGTAAGGAATTGTCTAAAAATTAATTGAAGATGATTTGAAGTAAAAAGGATTATTTTGTTATTTTGATTCCTTTTTCAATATTATTGATGCAAATATTTACTATAAATCTAATGATAAATTTCTGATTTTATTGCAGTTTTGTAAAGCAGAGCCGAGTGCCTCAACACCTTTTTCTGTAAACTTATTCATACTTGAAAAAAAAATTTATCATTTGTTGATATTTAAATTAAACTAAATAAATTTAATAATAGTTTATCTAAATAGCTGCTTTCAAAGTATAAGTTTGAATTTATTAATATTGATTATTATTACCCTAATTAGAGATTTAATGAAGAAAGGTTTGGAAATTTAGTTAGAGCTAAACCAACATTAGTCACCCCTGCAGTTCCAATATTATTCTCACTTTTTATTATTTGGAAATTTTAATTAAATCATAAAAGAATTAATTAACTTTTATACAAAATTTTTAATCAAATTATTTGATAAAGATAATAAATACTTCTTAATTCAAATAATTTGATAAAATACATTTTAAAAAAAGTAAAAATTATTTGATTAAATTTGTTAATAAATTTTTATTACGATAAACAAAGATCTAATTATGAGAGTTAAGTACATGCTTATAAAGCAGTGACTAGAGCTGTGGCACCTTTATCACTAATTTTGTTGTGACTTTCAAAATAATAAACAAAATATTAAATAAATTATAATCTATTTTTGGTAAAAATGATAAAAATTTTTAAGTTAAACTAAATATTGAATTTAATTTATTTTTAAATAGAAAATTTTTACGAAAAACCCAAATTTAATGTTTCTAAATTTGGAAATTTAGCTAGAACTGAGCCTAAACCTGTAACAAATTTATCTGAGATGTTATTTGAGCTGATTTTTTAATAATTTATTTTTTGAATATTTTATTAATTAATCAATTCAAAAAATAATAAGTTCATGTTTTCTTATTTTCTACCACATCTCAAGGTCTAAAACTGTGAGATTTTTACATTTTATTAAAGCTGTGCATAATATTTCTTCTGTAACATCACCAATTTTGTTTGCTCTTTTTCAATTTTAATTCATTTTGTTAATAAAATTAAAACATTTTTTAGTTTCAAAAGAAATAAAAAATGGCAATTTAATTTACAGTAAATTTAATTTCAAATTCTATATTTTTTCACAAGCAACTATAGAAGAACCTAATTTTTAAGCTCCTTTGTTATCAATGGCATTCGATCTATTAATTAATAATGAAATGTAGTAAAATTTACCAATAAAACTATTAAACATATCTATATTTGTTTTCTTTAAAATTAAATATTTAAAAATATAATCTTTTATTTACGAAAGAGAAATTTCTAAAGTAGACAGATTAATGCATTTTACTAAAGAAGCTCCTATTGCTTATGCTCCTTATGATTAGATATTGTTTCCACTTTTTATACAAATAATAGATTTAAATAAAAAATTTATCCTAATTAATTTCTCAGCGAAATTTACATTCTTTTGTAAATTAAAAAATTTTTTTAAATTAATATTTTTTGCTAATTATTTGCTATATTAAGTAACCTATTTTAAAGATAGATCTATGATATAACACAATAGATTATTATCAATATTTTGATTGATTTGAAAAGTAATTAATTAATTATCTTTTTTACTTTAGGGTTAGCTTCAAACTTTCAAGATTAACACATTTTGCTAAACCAGAACCGAAAAGCGATAAGCCTTCATTCCCAATAGATGTAAATCTAACGAATAAATAATATTAAAAATAACAAAAGCAAAAATTAAAAATAAATTAACTTGTAAATAATTAATAAATATTTGATAAAATTTATTTTAAATTTAAATACCAAATGGAGTGGGTTTAATAACTAATTAATTAAATAAAATATAATTACTAAATGTCAAGGGTTAAATCGGAAAGTTAGCTACAACTTGCTAAAGATTTACCTAGATTTGAAGCACCCAAAGATCCAATATTATAACTGCTAATGTCATTAATAGTAAATATAATTTGCAATTTAATATTTAGATTAAGCTAAAATAAATTGATTTTAAACAGAATTATTAAAAAGCTTTATTGTTTGTCTTTGTGTTTAATCACACAGAAATTAAATAAATGATATAATTTATCAATTAATCTTTTTTACCTAACATCTAGTTTTAAGGTTTTAAGTTTTTTGCATTTGGCTAAGGCTGAATAAAGAGACTAAAGATCCTAAGCTTTATTTTTTGAGTAAAATCTTTTAATTCAAAATAAAAATATTATTTAATTTATTTTAAATTTAACAAATGAAATAAATTTATTATGTTTGTAAAAGTAAACTTTTTAAATTCTTACAAGATCATTTTCAAATCAAGTTAGGTGTGAGTATCTAGAGAAGAATTTAAAAACTATCCAATAAAATAATATATATCCTTTAAATAGTTAAAAAAATAATTTATTACTTCTTTGAAATTATCATAGAATTATTTCTAATCCATTTTTTTTTTTCAGTTTGACTAAATTTTTTGTAATGTTTATTTAATTAATAAGCAAGGTAATTAAAAATTATAACTAAATTAAATTCCAATTTAAAACAATCAAAATTAATTTTTTGGCTAAATAAAGTTAAGTTAATATTAAATTGTTGTCTATTACATAATTGTAGTAAAACCTTAGGGTTTACATCAAAACATAAAAAAATATGAAAAATAATTATTTTATTTATAAAATTTTAAAAATTGCATAATTCTTCTTCAAATTGGGTTTCAGTAAATTATCAACAACAAATGTTTTTTAATTTAAAATCTGTTTATTTATTTTGTAGAGTCACATCATAAATAAAAGTCTTTTTGTTAAGATTTAAAGAGTTAAAAAAGTTGAGTAAAAAGGTTTATAATACAAAATTAAAAATATTTACAATAAAAGAATTGAGCTGTTTTTATATATTTAATTTAATTTTTTTGGAATAAATAATTCATTTTTTCTTCAATAATTGGATTATATTTTTTTGACTTGGTATTGAGTAATTAACTTTGATAAAAAGCTTGTTAACTCATTATTTTTTATTTAAAAGGTATCTTTTAATCCATTAATTTGCTATAGATTTTCAACAAACTTTTTCTTTTCCTAGGAAGAAATATCTTCTAAATTTTTGAGTCTTTCTATTAAATTTTGTTTCATAATTTCATCATCTTTCTTTAAACTTTGTAATCTTTTGTTTTGAAGTTATTCAGATTCTAATTGAATTTCTATTTATTTAATAATTCTCTACTAATCTCTTATTTCTTTTTTAACTTTTTCGTTTTCATCTTGAATTTGCTGGAACTCAGTTTATCTTTGCTAAATAAGCTAATTAAGGCCCTGACTGTATTTTTCTAATTCAGAATGTTGCTTTTGTAATACCTCTAACTAATTTTCTATTTTACTTTTTTATAGGCACCATTAATATTTTTCAGATTCTTAATCTTATTTAAATTTCTTTAATTAACTTATCTCTATAGCCTGATTTTCTATCTATTTAATTATCAAAAAAATAAATTATTAATAACTAATGTATATTTAAATTGTTAATATTAAAATATCATCTAAATTTGTTTATTGTTTTAAAAATTTTTTATTAGATAAAAATTGGGTAAATAATCTTTTCTTTATTTTAGGAGGGAGGGGAGGGTTGGAAAAATTGTAAGTGGATCCATTTCTAAAATTACTGTTTTCTTCTTTCTAATCTTGATTCATAATTAGTTTTCAGAAAATTCATTTTTTTGAAAAAAGTTTTCGAGTTTTGTTTATTAAAATTATTTGATTTTTTTATTGAATAAATTATTGAAAATTACTTGTGCTTCTCTTGAATCAATTTCGTCTTGTAATTTTTAACATTTATCAGATTGTTAAGCATAGGTTTCGTTTTATAGCTAAACCATTTTTTATAATTGCTACTGCAAGGATTTATTTTCTTCTTCCAAGCTTTTGATTTCATTATTTTTTTCTTAAATTTATTATTGATATGCTGTAATAACCATTGAATTGATTTATTCATTTTCTTCTTTGATATTTGTTAATTAGTTTTTATAATCAAAGTATTATTGTATTTCTTTTTCTTGGAGCAATTTTTTATATTTTTCTTCCCAAATTTGTGCATCTTCTCTTTTAGACTTGAATCTCTATTCAAAAGTTTCTTTTTCTTAAATTGCTGCTTTTAGCTATTCTTAAAGCTCATCAATTTTATTTTATTCTTTCTTCTAGTTTTATTCATTCATCTTAAGTATTTTATGAATTTATTATGAATATTCCTTTTACAGAGATTCATTTGCCTGCTTTGTATCTTATATTTCTCTTGATTATTCAATAAGTTTTTGTTAATACTCTTCCAATTTTTTATTCAATTTATCATTTTCAAATGCTGCTTAATTGCATTATTAGCTTAATAAATTAATTTCCTCATCTTTCTATCCTATCTTCTTATTAGCAATAACAATTTATTAACTAAATTTTTCTTTCTCAGCATTCACAAGAGTATATACTTTTTCATTCATTTCAACTCTAACATTATTACTTTATATTTAAAACTATTCATATTCCTGCTAAATTTAATTCTAAAGCTCTTACTCTCTTTGTCTAAGACATTCCACCTAAATGTTTAATTCTTAAATCTAAACGATTTAAGCTTAGTCTCTATTTTCATATTCTGAAACCATTTTTTTAAGTTATTATATTTCTATCTATTTATGATCTAACTCTTAGTCTTTCTATTGAATATCTTAAGTTAATTTATTTTCTTTGTCTTCATATTTTTTAATAGTTTCATTCTAACTTTCTAAACTTAATTACTATTAACTAATCTCGTATAAAATATTATTCTTTTCTTACTTTATTCTCTCTAATTCTTATTTATTCTTTTTAAGATCATTAGCTAAATTTTAATTTTCATGAGTCAAATAAACCACTTTCTAAGCTCTCTCCTTCATATCACTCAAAGTATTTGACAAATTTTATTTTAACTAATTAATAGCCTCATTTAATTTCTCATTTTCTGATTACAAATCTTTCTTCTCCTAAAGAGCATCCTCAAGACTAGCTTAAATCTGTGAATTTTCTTATTTCATCTACAAAATTTCTCTCCTATTTAAATATTTTAATTACAAATCAAAAATTTAAATGTTAATTTATTTTACTTAATCTGCATGTTCTCATTTTAATACAATTAAATATCTTAACTGTTTTCTTAAACCTGATTTTCCAAAGCTTAAATAGCATCCAAATGACCTTAATTAGTTTATTTAAGAGAGTTATTTTCATCACAACAAAGCTTATATTGCTTGAATAGAATCTCTTTACTTTTTTCTATATTTTTTAATTCAACAATACTTGCTTGCAAATCATTAATTTATTTCTTTTATTCATTAATTGTTGCAATCATGTTTTCTATTTCCCTTTCTTTTTCATTAATTCTATTTTCTACTCCAAATTTCTCTCCAATCCTCAATTTAAAACTGCTATTTTCATTAATAAGTTATTCAATTCTCATATTCAAATCTTTTATTGTTTCCTAATATCTATTCATCTCTATTAACATTTATGGAATATTTTCTATTTTTCTGTCTGTCTGTTTGAAATAAAAATATAACTTAAATATTAATTTCTTTTAAAAACATTGAAGATTCATGCAAATAAAAATATAATTATATCTTGAAAAAGGCTGATTTTTCATCCAATATCTTATTTCTTCAAAAAAAAGATTATAAATTAATTACCTCTATGAATTTGTTTTTCCAATCTTCACATTCGAGAGTTTTGGTTTGGATTAGAGACTATAACTCTTTGTTTTTACGATTTAAATCAAAGTTTTCTTATTCAATTTTCGAAACAGTTCTTTAAACAGCAATATATTCTTTTCTTAAATGATTAATCTAATTATCTCTCTCTTAAACCATTGTTTTTAATTCCTCTCTTTTAGTATGCAACTAACCTATTTAATTATCTTTTTCCTAAATTCTTTACTCAAATATTTAATTGCCTGAGGAATTATTATCTCTTTAAGATTCTTGAATTTTATAAGAAATACTTCTTCTTTCAGTAGAAGGTAGACCAGATGCACTAGACTATAATTGTTACTATTATTTTTAACTTTCCACCTGCTATTTTTGGATAATATTCTTTAATTATTCAATCTCCTATTATTTCTACTAAAGAATATCCTTAGATTTCTAATTAGCTTATTTTACCTGCATTAGCTCGTTTTGCAAATCAGCATTCTAAGTGACAATATCTGGTTAAGTATTTATCATATCCTAACTGCCACTTTATTAATTAACTAATTCTTCTACTTTTCTTTTCAGCTACTCTATTTATAATTCTTTTTCAATGCATAAAATCTTCAAATCTTCCAAATTAGAATAAGTCCTAATCCTTTCCTCTGAATTCTCTTAAAATAAAGATTATAATTTCTAAATATTGTAATCCTTCTAAGAAAATGTTGTTGTGTCATCCTATCATTATAATAATAGTTTTTTTTCCTTTAAAATAAATTTTTAGAAAAAAAAATGAAATGATTACTTTGAACATGGTGACTTCATGGTTTTTATCTTCTTCTGATTTGATTTGTATTTCATATAATTGTTATTTTAATTGAATATTTTCTTTCTCAATTTATTTTAATTCTTTATTTTTTTCTTCTAATTCACGTATCTTAACTAGGAATGAATCTCTCTCTTGAAATTACTGCTTATCGCTTTAATTTATTTCCTTATCAGTGTTTTCATAGTGATTGAGCCATAAACTAGAATTGTTGTTGTTGTTAGAGAATTTCTGTACATTATTAAAAAAGTTAGATGTGTTATTGTTATTTTTCGAAAGACTTTATTAAATTTAATTTTATTGACTACTACTTATATTCTACTTTTACTAAGAGCTTGATTACTATTAACTACTAAGCAAGCTTTAAAGAGCATTTTCAGCACTTGAATTATTAGTTTAGTTATTCTTTTTATGAGACAAGTACATATTTAGAGTTATTTCATTATTACTGCTATTATTACTAGTGTTATTATAATTGCTTTAATTTTATATTCTACTTTGTTGGTATTATTCAAATTACTATTTTTAAGCTAAAATCTATTACTATTAATTTGGTATTTTTTATTAATAACTTTAAATATGCTAATTTTGATTTAATTATTAAGGATTTTAAATATTTTACTATGAAGGTTATTTTCTTAATTAAATAGTATTAGACTAATTCTAACTTTACTATGCCATTTATTATTATTATTATTATTATTATTATTATTATATTTGCTATTAATATTACTGTTATTGTTAGAGTTATATATTAGGTTATTAGGGCTATAAATGAAATTATTGCTGTTATTATTGCTATACTAATACCTATTACTAGTTTATACCATTTGAATCTATTTATTTAGGCTGTTAATTTTGTTGAATTTGTTGCTAATTTTACATTTGTTGATTGATATAAAATGCTTTTGATGGCTATAATACATTCAAAGAAGTGTTAGAGGATTAGCCAGCAGAGCTATTTAAATGACCGCTTTTTGGAATATTGTTTTACCTTGGAGGAGTATTGTTAATCTAATTTGAATTGTAGAGCTAATTAGAAAGAGGATTACTTATTAATAACTTTTATTAGCTTATTATGGCATTTTAGTTGCTTTATCTTATTAATTGTGGTGATTCATTCTATTTTTAAGAAGCTGAATTGACTTAAGATGGTGAATTAAATATGCTTTTCACATAAAAATAAAATTTTTAAATAAAATAAATAAAATTATTTTTAATTTGTTTACTATTGCTTTTGCTTTAAATTAGATAAAGACTATGGCTTGTTGGTAGGAGAATGATCAGCTGAATTGTTCAAAATTTCGCTTGCATAATGTTAGTTTGAATTTTGGTAATTTTAAATCATGGGAGAAACCCCATGAGACTAAGAAACAGACCTTGATTTAGCTTGCTAAGGAAGGGCAATACTTGAAAATGGATTTTGTACTATAGCAGATTGAGCTGAAGAATAAATCTATGGCTAAGAATTCCTATTTTAATTTATATTTTGATTACCACTTAGTTGATTTTGGCCATTAGATAGTTAGCTATTGTATTGCTATTAATTTGGATATGCAATAAGATTAGTTTTACTGCCATGACTATGCATTAATTGCTAATTTTTAGTTTGCATACCATTATGTGAAATTGATGCTGGCTGCTATTGAGAATTTAAAATATGAATTCTCTGCTATTGATTCATTTCACTAAAATGTTGTAGTTGTCTTGTGTTTAAAAGAATGAATTATTAAGACTAATAAATTGTTAATATCTACTTTTAAAAATATTCGTAAGCTTAAACAAATTAACAATCAATCACTCAAACAATAATTTAAATCTTTCTTTGATTTATTCGTTGATTATAATTAAGATTTTTAGAATTAAATTTCTGATATTAACTTAAATCTATTTATCAATTTTTAAATGATATGTTGTTTTGAAAACCTTTAATTAATTATTAATCATCCATAAAAAAAACACTTGAAAAATAATTAAAAGTATTTGATTACATCATTTATTAACAGATCTTTTTACTCATTTTTACCTTTTTATTTTATTTATTTTTGTTTACTTTTTTTCCTTTGAATTCTATTACTCTTCCTCTTTTTTAATTTATTTTTCATGCAATTATTTAATTTAGTTGTTGACTATTATTTATTCTGAATACTTCTCTAATGCTAAAAAAAGTTATGGCAATATATCAATAGAACTTTTTTTATTTAAAGTTATTCATACATAGACACAATCTAATTTTTAGTTTAAAATATATGTTTCTTTTTTATCATAATTTATCTAATATACAATACTATTTTATTAAAACCATAATTTCTTACTCATCAAGCTTTTTGATAATTTGTTTAAAATTTAAATTTCAATGTTTAACAATATTGTGCCAGATACTTTAAATTAACTATCTGTATTTTATTTTTTATAATAAAGGAAATAATTTTTAATTTTTAATTTTGTAATTGTTTTTACTTAATACTTTTTTTAATTTTTTTTATTATCAATTTTGTAAAAAATATTAGCCTTAATTATATGTATTCGAGCATTTTCAAGATTGATATTATTTAATTTTTTTTAAGTAAAAATAAGGAACTTAACTCTCAATTATAGTCTCACATTCATCTAAAAATTGATATTAGGTAAAGAAATTTATTATTACTGTCTTTTGTTAATAATTTTTAATTTTATTTCTTGTTGATTTTATTCTTACAATTGTTAATTTCTTTCTTTCAAATATTTTTCATTTTATACAGTATTTTTTAATTATTATTAAAAATGGAGATGAAATTAATGAATAAGAAATGTCAAGCTTGAGTTATGGATTGGCTCAATGCATTAAACTCTAAATTTTAATTATTGAAATAGGGTAAAATATTTTAATTTTTAATAATTTTAATAATTACAAATAAAAATTTAAAATAAATTGAATTAAAATACAAAATCTTTATCTTTTTCCATTTTAAATATTTGACAATTCATTTTCAAATTCTTTCTAAAATCATCAAAACAATCAATCATTTAATTTAGTTTTGTATTTATTTTTTTTAATATGTCTAAAGTTAAAAAATATTTTTCAAAATTCTTTTACTCACATGTAGTTTTGCTTAAAAATCTTTTTATAACTTTTTATTATAATTAAAAAAGCTATAACATTATTGGGATCAAGGAGCATAGAATTTAGGATCTGCTTGAGCTCATTGTCATGATCTCTCAAATTTATCACTTAATCTCAAGTAAATTTTTAATAAAATTTTTTACATTATTATCTATAAAAAATCTAAAAAGTTTAAAATAAATTAATTAAGTTCTTTATGTTTTTTTTCTTTGTTAATTATATAATACATTATTTATTTTTCAATTATCAAAGATTAAGTTAGTAAAATCACTTGATCATTTTATTTATTTTTGATTTTCCTTTTTTTTAAAGCTAAAATTTATCTTTATTTTTTTTAAAATACAAAAGTTAAAATTAAATTGGTGACAAGGGAATTTCAGATTTAACTTTTGGTCTAACTAAATGCCCTCTTCTCTCTAAGTTAATTCTTGATGTTTATTAAAAATAATTATTTTAAATGTTATCTTTAACTCAAAATATTAAAAGAGATTCAAAATAAATTTAAATAATTTAATTTTACTTGATATACAGCTTTAATAAGAAATATTATAAAATTCTTCTTTTTCTTTTATTGAATAATTATTTTTATTTGTTTGCATTTGTGAATAAATAAAACCATTAATATTTTTTAATTATCTTAACTTTGGTCTTTTATTTTTTAAATGTTTGATTATTTTTTTCACTTTAATTTTTTTATATTTCTTTCGAAAGTTTTTAATATTTAAGTACAAAATTTATCTAAATAAAAAAAGCTACAATCAAATATAAGATTAAGGAGTATTAAGTTTGGGTTCTAATTTAAGTAAATGCTGTTAACTTTCAACTTTGACTCTTGGCCTTGGGTAAAAATAGTTTGTTTATTTTATGGAAAAGATTTAAGATTAACTCTATGTTTTATCCATGTTTTAACTTAAAAAATTTCAATAGAAAAAGAAAAGTTTTTAAAGAAAAAAATGGAATTTTTATTTTAGATTTATGAGAGCTTGGTTTTATTTACAATCTTTTTAATTTTTATTTATTTATCTATCACTTTACTGGATGAAATCTTAATTAATCAGTTTCTTCATTATATTTATTAATAAAAAATTTTTTTTAATGAAAATCCATCCATATTTTATAATTTAAAGTGAAAATTTTATAGGCAATCTAGGCTCTACAGGTTTATGTTTTGAGTTAACTTGTTGTCCAAATCTCTCAGCTTTGAAACTTTACTTTTAGCAAACTACTTTTATCTTTTTTATTTATCTTTTAATCTATTCTTTATTTATTCAATTTATTTTTATCTTCAATTTAAAAAAATCCATAAAATTTAACTTCATTTCTTTATCCTTAATCAAATTTTCTTTTATTCTTTTAACCAGTATTTTTTTGCTATAAAAGTGAGAATCCAATATGTTAGTAAGGTATATTAGGAATAAGTTTTAATTTAGCAAACTTAACTTATCTTTTAACTTTAGAACTTGATATTGAGTAAAAATAAATAATTTATTTTGATGAAAATATTATCAATTTAAAACTTTATCTCTAATTTTATTAACATTAAAAGTTACTCTTTAGAAGAAGAATAAACATTATTAAGAAGAAAATTGATTAAAATGAAAAGACTGTTAACTTAAGAAATTGATAAAGAAAGTTAAAAATAATTTAGATAAATGTTTAATTTAAATTATTTTAATTTAAAATATAATTAATCCTTTTTTACAAGTCTGTATTGAAATTCATATGGTTAGGGTCTGTTTGTAACTTATAAATTAATGAAATATATCAAAAACTCAAAAATTATCTGATATTATGATTTTTTTTAATAATAAAAAAAGTGTATTTATGAATTAATTTCAAAATTTATCACTTTTAAGGTGGGATATTTTGATTTTTTACTAATAATATTTAGTCAATTTTTTATGATTTTCACTCATTGTCAAAAATCAGGTGATTTCAGTAAACACAAAAATTATTTGCTTATTACAGAAATTATATAAGAGCTTGAAATTTAAGGATAAAACAAAGCTGATTAATTACATAAGTATAAATTTTAAGAATTGAAAATATAAAAATTGTTTAAAATATTTGAGAATCATTGAATAATTTAGCTATTATTTTTTTTTAAATAATACTATTTACAGATGAAAGATTATTTTATGTATAAAATATTAAAAGATAATAATTTACATCTTAATTATTATTTCTAACTAATTATGAATAAAAAATAATATAAAAATTAACTTAAACTAAATATAAAATATAGACACATTGATTAATTAAATTATTTTCTTGCAATTACAGAAATTATCTTAAAATGATTAAGTTTAATTATTAATATTTTTAGTTGGTTTGAAAGGAAAGAAGTTAGGTAGGTAATATGAACATTTATAATAATAATTATTTTATTTTAACATATTTAGATCATGAGTCATAAGAGTTATATTCTATTCCACTTAATATCATGTAGAGAAGTGCTTAAGTGATAAAATAAGTCCAATAAAAGTGCATAGCAGCTAAAGAAACCATTAAGCCAATTAAGTAGAAGACTGACCAGGAAAATATAAAGCTATTTGCAATTTAGTTATATTCATAAATTGCATAATAGATAATTTAAAAAGGAAAAACATAATTTCTAGCATAAACCCACACAAAGTACTCTATAATATACAAGATATAAGTAACAGCTGCTTTTTTCCACTTGAGAATAGTGTATGTTCTTGCTATAACCAGTCCTAAATCACTGATGTTGTGCAAAAACAGCACATAAAGTCCTACAATCAAAAAGTTAAACATGTATGAATAAAAGAGCAAAATAAGGGCTATTCCATGGTGGAGTAACCACTCGTAATACTTTTAATTTTGCAAATTCCAAATGTAGGCTTCAACGAAGAAGAATATGTGATATCCAATTTAGACTAAGTAGTACTATCTGATCATTAAAGGTGATTCACTGAAGAGTTAATTTAGATATCTTCCATTTTTAAAAATATCATGATAAGTTTAAACTTCTAGCCTTTTTTCAACATCTGAAATAAGTAAATACCCCCAAATTGACATGACTACATAGAAAGATATTTAAACAATTCTCTCACAGATCATTTATTAATATTTCTCAATTTTCTTTTTATCACATTTTAAATATTGCTTTATCTTATTAAAAAAGAAATGCTTAACTAATATTCTTGTAATGATAATAAGAACGACCACTAAAAAACTTAACAGAAAATCAACTAATTCTGTCTTTTCTATTGAGGAATACTGCTAATCAGTGTGGAAAATGTATATTTTTTCTATTAAAAAGATTCCAAAGCAAGTAGAAGCGAAAAACACCAATCTCCACAAATATTCTCTTTTGCTCAAATAATGATAAAGCGAAGGCATATTATCACCTCTAACTGGTTAAGACCATTCTCTAAGCCACCTAAGATACCTATTTCTGGATATAATTCCATTATTTCTATTGTTATTTTAATTGCCTTAATTACCATTTTAGTTTAAATGGTTGACAATGTGATTGTTGTTTGGCATCAACATCTCTAAATATAAAAGAAAAAAATATATAGATAATAAATAAATAAAATCAATTAACTCTTCGCGCTACAGCAATTTTAATACTTTAATACCAAATTTCTTAAATAAGATTTGATCATCAAATCTTTTTAGATTTTAACTAGCAATCAATAAATACTACATGATTAATCAACCTCACCTTTTATCGGTCAAATAAGCGCATAATAACCATTTAATAAAATGTAATCTATATACCAAATATTTTACAAAAAATCAAATCCAAATCCTTTTTTTAACACTTGCACATATAATCTTATATTACTATTTCATTACAAAAAATACTTTATACTTAAGAACCAACTTATGAAAATTTTTTAAGAAAACATTTATCAATTAATCAAGCTTTTTTACAAATAAATTTAAAGTTTTTTGTGTTTTTTAATTAAAAATCTAGCTCAAAAAAATACTAAGAGGATAATATTCATATCTAATTGTTAACTAAATCTAAAAATTACTAAAAAAACAAAAAAGAATTGTAAGTAAAGCATCACATATTAATTTAAAAGTTAATTTTTAATAAACAAAAAATGTAATCAAATTTAATTTAATACTTAGAAAAATATATATCTAAAAGGTATTTCTCCTCCTTTTAATCTTATTTTGAATATAATTTAAATTATTTACTTAAATATTAGATGAATTTAATTTAAAAAAAAACTAACATAAATCCTCATTATTTGCCTTTTTTATTTTGAAAATTTTTAGTTAAAAAAGTATAATTATGTTTAAATAAGGCCATTTTTTAAAACAGAGGGGGGAATGGTCTTAATTGAGGAAGATTTACAGTATATATTATTTAAGCAAAATCAAAATAAGCTGGTTTGAAAAAAAATAAAAGTAAAAAAGATAAGCTAAATTCAATAATATCCTCAAACTCAAAAGTTAAAACTACTGTACCTAAATTTTTTGAGAGATAAAGTAAGATAAGGGTTTTAATAGTTTATTTTTTAATTAATCATTCAAAATAAAATTAATATTTAAAAAGATTTTAAAATAAAAAAATTTGAAAATATTTTTGTAAAGAATGAGTTGATTTTGTTTACAAATACTTTTTAGATTGAGGAAAATTACCTAGATTATAAGTATAGTTTAAATAATAGCTTTATCAGAAAATTAAAAAATAAATTTGATTTAGAAATGAAATATTTTGCTATAAATTCAAGAAATTATTTTAGAAATTATTAAAATTGACTTTTTTGAATATTTTGAACTAATGGGTAGTTAATTAATTAAAAAATTTATTATCTACTGTTTAAATAATTTGTTTAAAATAGTTAAGGTCAATTTTTTACTTTTAGATTATAAAAGTTAAACTCTAATTTAATATATTAAAAGAATGAGAAAGAAATAAAATGGCATAATATTTTATGTCTAGAACGGGTTTATTAATTTTGCATGTTTTAAAAATCTCAGCATAAATTATAGTTGCTTCTTGATCAAATATTAAAATAAAAATAGTATTTGACTAGAATAAAAAGGAATCTAAATAACAGCTTCAAAAAAAATATTGATTTTTATAATTGTTGATATAAAATGAATAGAGAAAAATTATTTTTTGTTGTATTTTGAAGAGATCTGTGAAAAATTAAAATAATTATCTTCTAAAATAGGTGTAAGATTATAATAAAAAATGGTTTTTATATTTTGAACAATGAAAAAAGAATAAATTATGAAAAGAATATGAAAAGCATAAAAGATTATATCCTTAAATTTAAGTCTTCTATAGAACAAATGTGAGGCTTAGAATGAGATTTGTATAATTTTTTTGGAAAACGATAGCTATTTAAATTGATAAAAAAAGAATGAATGAAGTGATTAGTAAGTGAGTCAATTATATAAATGAAAAGAAAGAATAAGAGCAAAAGAAAGAAAACGATTAGTTAAAATATAAATATAAATATCACCAAAAAAGAACGATGGTAGTGGAAAAAATGTGGATTATTGCAAATATAAGGAGAAAGAAAAAAATAATTAATTAAACTTAAAAGAAGAACATAATTATTAATTATTTAATTTACTCATAAACATAATAATAAAAGGTGAAACTAATCTTAAAAGCAAGCAATCTAGCAAGAAGACAAGTGAAAATAAACAAAAAAATCAATCAATCATAAAAGCACATCAAAAACAAACATTTGCTTATTGATAAAAATAATAAAAATAAAAAAGTAAACAATCATTCAATTGAAGAGAGAAAGTACTGGAGTATAATCTATATAAATTGATTTAATAAAGTAAAGAAGAGAGAAATAAATAAACAAACAATTTATTAATCAATCAGTCAATCAATCAATAAATCAAAATAAATAAATAATCGAATCAAAGCTAAACAAAAAAAACAAACAAACAAACAAACACAAATAAATTAATAATAAAGCAAAGTGAAAGAAAGAAAACAACATATAATTAAATAAATTAGTTAATAAATAAGGGTGAAAGAAAACTTGCAATCAATTGACTGAGAGTGAGCAAAAAAGAATCAATCAATCCATAGATTAAAGAAAGAAATAAATAAAGATTAAAAGAAAATTAATAAATATAGATTGTCTTTAAATTAATAATAATAGATTAAGTAAGATCTCAGCTACTAAGCTAAAGAAAAACTAAAATTAGGTAACCAACTTTAGTTTCCACTAATAAGCAAGGATTGCAACGCGAATAATTGAGACATTAATAGAGTTAACAAGAGAAGAAGGAGTAAGTATCGTAGAGATTTGCTGATTTTTAGAGTTATTGTAAAGCAAGTATAAAGAAAATAACTATCAAACACAGACATTAATTAAATAATTAATTAATTTATTGATAAAATCAATTGCATAAAATCCATTAAAACTAAGCAAAATAACCCTCAGTGAGAGGTCAAATTAGAAATGTCAAGTTTACAAACCAATAAGGATAGCAAAATCTTCAATAATTAATGGATTTTGAAGAAGAAAGTCAGTTCTGGTAGTTTTGGTGTTGTGTTCATAGGTAAAAATATTCCAACTCAATTAATTCCTTTTATTCATTACCACTCCTTTTGCACTTACTTATAAATTTCGTTAAAATAAATGCTTTTGATTGATTCTTTGATCACTATTTTTCTTTATTGATTTTCAAGTAAGGTTGCGCCAAATTTATGAAATAAAATTATATCTAATTTCTCTCATGTCACTAAGCTTTAAGCCAATTACAACACTCTCCACCTTCTTAAAAGTATTCTTAAGCCATCTTTGCATTTTATTTTTGTTGAGTCTTTCATTAGCCAACTATTAATAAATTTTAATTTAATTATTGATTTGGCCTTTTGTTATCTAGAACGAATGAACGAACGATTAATTTTGCAAACATAAAACTGAAACTTTAGCTGAGAAACAAAGAAAACAGTATAGCAAATGTAGCAAGCAAAGAGCGAAAGCGATTAGAAGGAGAGAGAGAAATGAAGAAATTGGTGGGATGAATTATGATGCTTGAGTTTTGTTTGAAAATAAATTTATAGAAATTAAGTAATTGCAAAAGGAAGGGTTGGTGATAATTAAATAAATTTTGATGAGTGTGAAAGTTTGTGAAATAAGTAATTTGTTTGTAAAAAATGAATAGGTATGGATAAGAACACAAAGGAATTTGTAGCAATAAAATTAGAAAAAGAAGATAATGAAGACATAAGATCTCTGGATCGAGAAGTGTAGATTCTGACTAGACTTTAAGGTCTTTCAAATGTACCAAAGTTGTATTGGAGTGGTTAGGAAAATAACTACAATATAATGGTATTAAATTTATTAGGTAGGGATTTAGCCTACTACATGAAGGCGCTTAAGAAATTCTCATTGAAAACAGTGTTGATGCTTATGGATCAGCTCATCACTGTTTTAGAAAATGTCCACAATAGATCAATTATCCATAGAGATTTGAAACCAGAAAATATTCTCATGGGTAGAGAAAACGAATCTCACATGGTATATATTATTGACTACGGTATTTCAAAAATATATAGGGACAATAGTGGTCGTCATATAACATTCAAGGATAATAAACCCTTCATAGGTACAACTCGTTATGCCTCCATAGCAGCGCACTAAGGACATGAGTTGGGCCGTAAGGATGATTTAGAATCTCTTGGATATGTTATGATTTTCTTGCTCAAAGGCCATCTCCCATGGTAGAATCTATAAAACGTCACTGACAAAGATAAAACGCAGGTAACCAAAAAAATCTAACAAATCAATTTAGTTTTCTCCCCTCTTCCACTCAACATGCAAATTCTCCCTTCAAAAGTCTTCATTGAACAAATATTTTAGCATTTCGCTCATCATATTTGGACAAAAGCGAAATATTTGAATTTAGCGCAATGTTATAAGTTAAAATCAACCATCAGATATTCAATAACAAATGGTATGTATGATAAAATTTGAGAATAAAACCAAGATAATAAATATCGAATCAATGAATATAATTATACATGAATTAATCAAACAATCGATCAATGAAAGAATGAATGAATCGATTAATTAATTGAGTAAATTTACAAGCAAATAGCTAGCTAATTTGCTTTTCAGATAGAATGAAAGAATTAGTGTGCGAAAAAGAGAGTAAGTAAATAAATCATTCAAACTATGCATTTCAAAAATTTGCTTAAAATTAAATAAAAAACTCACAAAATAAACACATAAATTTCAGTGATAAAAAACTAATTATTATTAATTAATTTTTATTCATGATCTTTCGCTTTTAATTATTTTACTTTTATTAGACTGACTCCCTTTATCACTCTATTATTCAATCAAATAAGCAAACAAAAAAGACGATTTACTTCTCTCTTTCTCTTTCTTTTATCCATAATTGATTCTATTAAATAAAGCAAAAATATATACATTATAATCATTAGATATAAGCCAAATTCTTCTCTAATGAAAGCATTTAATTTCAAAATAGCATATTAATCTGGTCCTAGGATTTTTTTAGCAGAATACGTTTTATTTTGTTTACTTTTTGAGGTTGATTATAAATAGAGTTCAATTTTTTAGCAAGATAAGATTTCCTATATTAGAATTGTTTTAGCGCATGAGTTATTTTTCTTTAAAAAATCCTATTTTAGCAAGAATTTTATATTTTCCATCAACCAAAGTGAAGTAAAATCATAAGAGAGTCATTTTAACTTTTTAACCAAGTTTATAAATAGATTTAAGAGAGTTATTTTCTTGATTCTTAAAAAAAGGTTTTTTATACACAAATCAAGAGAAAAATAGAAACATTTATTAATCTAAATAAGCATAAATAGTATTTTTTGGGATAGGATAGTGTGATTTTGGGAAAATAATTTATTTTGAAATGGATTTTTGCATTAAAGAGAGAACTAACATATTTTAATAAAAATAGCTATTAATAGGCATTAAATTAAATTTATTGTTAATATAAATAGGTGGTTGGCGATATAAAAGCAAAGACTAAATCAACAGATTTATGCAAGGATTTGCCAAATGAATTTGTAAAATATCTTGATTATGTAAAGAAGCTCCACTTTAAGTCTTAGCCAGACTATAAGTATTTAAAAAATATGTTTTAGAAGCTGGGATAATAAAATAATGTTAGATATAATGAAAATGATTGGGATTGGAGTGAACATAATTAAAGTAAAGAAAAAAGTTCTGATAGTAAGAATAACTTAAATGCAGTAGATGGCCAAGAGGTATAGAGAAGCGGTGTCAAAAAGCTTTCTTTTACTCCAATTTGGTCTATTGGATAAATAGATTCTGGTTATCTAGCTCCCCCTGAATCTGGTAACAACTAAAGAAATTAAAAAAGAAACTTGAGTCTCACTCCCTCAGTGCGTTCTACTCTACGTAAAAGCACTGGCGGGTCTTTTATGGGTACTTATAGCTCTATAAATATAAAGTATGTGCCTACAAATATACATAAATAAGGAGGAAGTTAAATTATGGGAAGTAAATTTGATGTAGATGATGAAAAAAGTAATGTCAAACCTATCGAAGAAGAAAATAAAGAATTAGATGAAACTACATAGACTGGATTTGTGGAATAAGAAATGGATGAATATGCTGGAAATGCACAAACTCTTGATAAAAAATTATAAAAACTTCTTAATACCCAAGTCAAAGCGTAAGCATTTCTAATTTAATTTTGCCTTTTCAAGATAAATAAATAAATAAATTTAATCCTACTCAACCAACTTTAAGTTTATTTATTTAATCAATAAATAACTCAATAAGTGAATTTATTGAGCTTTCCTTCTATTAAATATCAAATGAAGGAAATTAAACTTGCCAAAAAATAAAAATTAATTAAACTTGCCAAAAAATAAAAATTAACTTCAAAATGAAATCTAAAAATAAAAAAATAAAAAAGTTAAAATGAGAAAAATTATTTTATTTAGATTATCAATAAATTGTCAAAAAAAGCATAGGAATTTATTAACAAAAATAAAGCAAATAAATCCCAATATTTCAAAATTTTTGTGTATAAATATAAAGGAGACTTTTGAAGAAAAAGACAATTTATTGAAAGGATTAAGAAAACATTAGATGTAATAACTTAATCATTTTTTTTATTTCATCTTTTCTTCAATCACTTTTTCTTTCTTTTATTGATTTTCAGATTAAACTAACTAACTAACATACTAACTCATTTACTTTTCAATAAAAATAGTCAATTCAACAAGAGGAAAATACCAGTATGAACTAATTGATTAAACTATTTGTAAATATGCTAACTAACTAACAGAATAACTGACTGACTGATTGATTGACTCAATAAAATAAACAATTTACTGGTTGATTGATTAATTAATTTATTAATCAGTTCAACAATCTTTCAATCCATTTATTAGTTAAATTACAAATTAGATAAATCTTCAATAATTATTATAAATAAAATACTTATATAAATAATTTATTACTTTTATAAATTTTATCAACCAACCAACCAATCCATCTCTAATTCTTTGTTCCTCCTCTCCTACTCCAGTCAAAAAAGCATTTGGTCTTTCCATCCATTGATCCTAATCTATATAGTTAGTTCGTTCATATACTCATTCATTCATTCACTCACTCATTCGCTACTTACAAGGATAGCACATAAACATAAATAAATAAATAAATTCTTCCAATAAAATCTCTCTACAAAGTCTTTAAATTCTTTTGCAAATCTCATATAATAATGAAGATACACAAATAATCAATAAAACTTTTAATAATAATAATAATAATAATAACAATAATATCTATAGTAATCAAATAACAAACAATTAAGTAAGTAATAAGTTTAAATTGTTTTATAATTACAACTATATGCTTGTCTGTGATTTAAAAAATATAAACCATGATACAATCTTTACATATTTTCAAGAATATATTAGTAAGTAAGTAAGTAAGCAAATAAAAAAAAGTAAGTTGCTACATGTTTGCTTTTAGAATGAAAATACTTCAAATAATTAAATTTTATTTCTCTATAACTCTGCCTTCCTTATTAGCTAGCTTTAAATCTTCTTTCTTTATCCTTAATTATAAATGCCAAGAAAATATTAGATCAAGAGAGACTAACAAAAATTTATAAATCAACCAATCCTTCCTCCAGATATATTATTAGTACTCACTCACTTAGGGTAATTCTATCAAAAAAAACTCACACAAATAAATAAATTTAATCAATTACACCCACCAACTATGAAAATAATAAATATAATTTCTTAATACTTAAGCAATCATGTAAAAACCAAACAAAATAACCAATTTGCACCAACAAGCAAGTAATTAAATCAGAAATTAATAAAACTTTACATCAAGCAATAAAAACTGCAGCATGAAGAATTAAAAAAGAAAGGAAAGAGTGGAGAAAGAATGAACGAAGCATAGATAAAACTAGGGTTAGAAGAAATGAATGAATGGATAAATAAATATGTTATAATAATAATAATTTTACTCTTGTATTCTTGAATATCAGAGAATTTTAAAAAAGTTGTAAATAAATTAGTAAGAAAATAAATATTTCATATTGTATTGAGAAGATATCTTAACAAATATTGATAATACAGTAACAAAGAAAAGTAACTAAAAATTACAAATAAACAAACAAAACAAATAACTACCTCGTTTGAATAAACTAATATAAATTTATTATAATTCGGTTACAATTATGAGTATATTATATACATCTATTGATCTATATTTACATGCATGTCCCCTATTTTTACTCTTTATTTCACTATTTAACATCTCAAAACATCATACTTTTTTATTTTACTCTTTATTTCTATCTATTATTTTAAATTATGTATCCCATCCCCTCCCCTTATCCTTTCTCTCAAAAATCAATAAATAAAAAAAATAATTGGTTTAAACTAAATTATTACTTTCTATTTTTATAAATATTACAGCTTATAACTTTTAGTTAGAGCTGTTAATTCATTCAATATTCTATCAGATACTAACTTTTTATTTTAGAAAAAAATGATGAATTTAATTAAATTTTATTTTTAGCACTAAATTGAAAAACCTTTTGATTTAAATTAAGTATGTATAAATTAATAATAAATTAAATGAAAAAACTGTTGTTAATTTTAAAATAAATAACAAATACTTGAACATATTTTAACACATCAATAAATAAATCATTTTTATCATTAATTTTTTTCTTACTGTTCAATAAAAAGAATAAATAATTGAATAATAAACCAATTTTTTCATCTTCTTGATCTTTTAGTTTAATAAGATCTTACCATATTCACTGATTGTTTGGTCTCTTTATTTAAATATATAATTAAATGAATTTATAATTGATTGATACCAAAATTTTTTATTAAAATACTGAATAATTAGATCTAAAGAATAAAGCATTTTGCAAAAACTCAGATAATCTATTAAGTTTTAAACTCCACAGTCACCAATTGAATTATCTCTTTTAAGATAGAGTTCGAAAATTATTTTTATAATTTTATAAATGCTAAATTTTACCTTAATAATAAAGAAAAATTTTATAATGTTTATGATTAACTGATTCCTCGAGCTAAATTTGCAGACCCAATAGCTCCTATTTCATTGCAACTTTTATTTTTATTTGCTTTAATTACTCTATTCTCGATTTTTAGTAAAATTCAATGAAATAATTTTACATTAAATTAAGTTTTAAATTAATTAATTTTTAGCATTATCCAATCCCTTGACCCAAATTAGAAGCACCTCTTTCTTAAATATGATTATCTCTTTATTTAAAAATTAAAAATAATTTCAATTATTAAAATCAATGGATCATCTTAAATTCATTCCACATTCAGTAGATTTGTACTTGTTAAAAAATATTTATTTAATTGACAAAACAATAAAATAGAAATTTATTAATTTATGTAATTATGAGTAGTTTAATAATTTTTATTTTTTAGTACAAATTTTGTATTTTTGAAAATGTCTGATTATATTTTTATCTAATAAATAGTTTAAATATGATTGATTTAAGCTTTTTAAAAATAGATAATTATTTACCCTGATAAGTTAATAGATAAAAAAATTAGACTTTTACACTGAGAAATACCTTGAGCCAGGCCACTTACTCCCTCATCTCCAATCAGGTTATCACTAGAAATTATTAAGTTATAAAAGTAATAATGTGTAAATAAATTTAGTTTACTTAATTTCTAGAAATAAATGCGAGATATTTTAGCATAGCCCTAAGTATTTACCTAATTTTGAAGCACCCAAATCACTTATTTTATTTTAGCTATTTTTAATAGATTCAATTGAAAGTAAAATTATTTTGCTTGAAGTAAATTATTATTTTATCCGAATAATTAAATTTATATTTGAATACCTTAAAAAAAGCTTAACAATTTTAAGATTTAAGCATTTGCTCATAGCTTCTCCAAAATATTTTGCTGCTTTTTTAGAAAATTAATTTCCTCTGTTCATTATTAAATAAAATAGAATTAATTAAATTCACTCAATATTTTTCAAAGCAGAATAATATTTTTAGTAAAATTTAACATTTTTTATGCTAAAAATAATAAGCCTTACATTGCTTTTATGATCAGTATTTTTAGGTTACTAAATTTTATTAATTAATTCTTTATATCTATTGTATTTATACTACAAATAGTACCAGGCCTATATTTTGAATAAATATTAATATACTTTATTCCATTCAAATATTAAATTTAAATAATAATTCAATATTCTTAATAGTATTTATCTTTTTTTAATTACTAAAAGAATTATTATATTGGTTTTTTAAATGATTAAACAAACAAAAATTTACAATAAATATCTTAAAATAAAGATTGATGAAAAATAAAAATTACTTGAAATCCAAGTAGAGGTATGTGTTATCATAGCAGTCATATTTAAGAAACTTTTTTTATCATAAAAATAAATTTTGTATGGATTTGAAGGTCATTATTATTTACTTTGGACAATGAATTAAAATAGTCTTATTATTTTACACAAGAAATTTTGTTGCATATTTATCCCATTTTAACTAAATTAAATTAAACTATTTGGGTAAATTTATAAATATTCAAAAATCTATTAAAAATCAATTGCCTTTAATTTAACCAAATATATCTAAAATATTATTTTATGAAAAGTAAGGAACAAACAGCCTATAGAGAGTAAAGATGAAATTAATATCAACAAATTAATAAAGGCATATTAATGCTTTAAAATATGAATATTATTTACAGTAATTTAATTTTTTTGCTCCCTTTATGCTTTCTCTTTAATTATTTCTAATTAGCATTTTGATATTATTAAATTAAAACTTTATTTTTTGATGTAGAAGATATAGATTAATATTTATTTTAATGATTTTCAATTATTGATTAAAATTATTTGCTTTGAATTGATAAAGAATATTTGAGCAATTGAAAGTGTGAAGCAAAAACTAGTTTTTTAGTGACCATAAAATATCATAAGTAATCTTAAGAAATTTATATTTTAGTTTAATTTAATCTCCACTATTAATTTCTTGAAAGAATCAGGAATCTTCTTAAATTTTTTAGTAAAAGTAAAATCTGCAAAAGTTAATTAGTAATTAAATTTAGATAGCAAAGCAAATTATAAAATTTACAAAAAGTTAAAAACAAAACAACAAGCAAAGTAAAATGTTTTCAGGTACAATTAAGATAGCAAGTTTGGATGATTACATATCTCCTTCATAGGAATGTATATTACCTATTTTTGATAAGAATTCTAAATTAAAAACTTCAGAAGATCCTACAGTTGTAATTAAGCAATTAATTATTTATTTTGTCAAGCTAAAATTGTTAAATTATTTAGAAAGCATATGGACTTATTCCTTAAAAGCCAGACTTAATTAAAAAAACAGCAAAGCAAACAGCAAAAGTAACTTTAAGTGATTGCCTTGCTTGCAGTGGGTGCGTTACTACTGCAGAAACAATATTATAGTAACAATAAAGTGTTGAAGAGTTTCTTTTGAAATTATAATCTTACAAACATGTAGTAGTAGGCATTTCTCAATAAAGTAGGGCTTCTATGTCTTATCACTTTGGTTTAACAGAAGAACATATTTAAAGAGCATTGACTTATTTCTTCCAAGATTAATTGAATGTCAAGTAAAATAATTTCTCATTAATTAAATAAATAAATAAAATCCATTCAAATAGTCAATAAATAACACATCATTTTTAACATGACTTAAAAAATAAAATTTCAAATGAAAAGTGATAATTTAGATATTTTAAAGCAATCTAAGTAACAACAAATATTCATATTTGATGAGTTTAATTTTAAGATAGTTAGATTAATATTGAAATAATTAATTAGATAAGCATTTTTTATGCCTTTTTTTTTGAAATAGATATGTATTTGATATGAGATTTGCTAATTAGCTTGCATTAGAATAAGCTTATAGAGAGTTCAAGAAAAAATATGAAAAAAAGTAATCTTATTAAATATAATTATTAGATAGGTTTTAATATTTCTTATGTTTAATAGATAAAATTTACCTGTGCTTTCCTCAGAGTGTCCAGGATGGGCTTGTTATGCAGAAAAGGCCGTTGGAGAATATATAATTCCTTATATGTCTTAAATTAAATCACCTTAATAAGTGATGGGTTCATTGGTTAAAAATGCTTTTGCTCACAAATTAGGAATCGTAAAAAATAAAAATAATTTTAGCTCTAAAAAAGAGAGAAAAAAATATTAAAATGAATTAATAATAGTTGCTCTAATTTTGTTTAGACTAGCTTGTGTTAATTTGTTTTATATTATTCTTTCTATTTTAATTATTAACTATTAATTATAATTTTGTCATCAAAAAAGGAATCAAAGGATATTCTTTTTGTTAGTGTTATGCCTTGCTATGATAAAAAAGTAGAATCAGCCAGAAAAGAATTCGAGAGTAATTTATTCATTTATTTTAATTTATAAAGAAATTGCATAATAAAATTGATATAATTGAAATTAGAATAGAATTAAATTAATAAATAAAATATTTTTATTAGAAAATGGAATTAAAGATGTGGATGTTGTTTTGACTACTTAAGAAATCATGGATTTATTAAAGAAAGTAGAAGGTTAGAAATTGCTTGATGTCTAAGAATAAATAAAGCTAGCAAAATAAGTAGCTGGAAATAATAGCAGCAGTGATGAAGAGAGCAAGAATGAATTAATATAAAAGGAGAGAGAATTTATTCAAAATAATGTATTTCCTTATGAAAATTTAGATATTTCTCGTGTTATTGTGAGCAATATTGAAGAGTATTTATTTGGGGAAATAGAGAAATCTGATCAACTCTTGTTACCTATTTTATCAAATATTTTTGATGCAACTATAGGATCTAATGACTATCTTGATTATATCATTAGAAGAGCTGCATAGGATATTCATCATCTCAGCTCAGATTCATATCAAATTATCACTAAATAAGGCAAAAACTCTGACTTCAATGTAATTATTTTCAATTTTCAATTACAATATATTTATTGAATTAAATAAAATTAGGAAGTATTTTTGGTTAAAGATGGAATAAATATTTTGAGCTTTGCTAGAGTCTATGGATTAAGAAATATTTAAAATATAACTAGAAATCTAAAAATAAACAAATGTAAATATGACTATGTTGAAATCATGGCATGTCCTAGTGGTTGTCTGAATGGAGGTGGATAACTCAAATCTTTAGATGAAAATATGAAAACAAAGGATTTAATAGAAAAATTATAAGAAATACTCAGAAAGAAGAGTGTCATCTAAGAAAAATAAAATTATAATGATATAGCATTTGAATAAATAATAAAATAAAACCCAAGCATCTACTTCGAAACTATATTTAAATACATTGAAAAAATGAATACTTAAAGTAGTCTTAATTGGTGAGTAAATATGAAAGTCCTATTTATTATCAACTCTAAAATAGTAAATCTTCTTTTTCAATGAAAATAAAATAGTATTAATAAACCAAGCTAAAAATAAAAAACTCATAATAATAATAATAAATAATTATTTTGTATATTAAATTATTTACTATTTGATTTTGTATGTTTCTCATTATATGCTTTATTTCCTCATTTTTTACATTATATATACCATATCTTACAGATTTCTTTTTGAGCAATTAATTTTTTGTGTATGATCAATCATGTAAAAAATTTTTTAATTACGCTTTAAATAAAATTTGAAGTATTTCTTAAAGAGTTAAGAATTAAAATCTTCCTGGGTATTTTTTTTATTAATATTCTATTTATCAGTATAACTTCATAGAGCTTACTAAAATCAAATTTTAAACCTGAATTTAACAAATAGTTTTCTAAACTATTTTTTATGCTTCCATAACTACTATAAAATTTTACAGTTTTCTTCTTCTTCTTTGGGCAACTATCATAAAATATTTACCAAAAAAAAGTATGTCTGATCAGTTTCTTCAGCATTCAATAAATTACCTTAATTATTTAAAAAACAATAATTAATATTGATATGCTAGGTCTTTTTTCTTCATGGCAATATTGATTCCATAAAAAGAAACCTTTTATAGTGTTAGTTATTTTAGGAATTATTTGAAAAATAATTTTATTCTTTTTAAAATATTTATTATTCATAAATTTCGAGTTTAATTTGTTTAAAATAGAATTATTTTATGCTTTTAATTTAATCCAGTTTTTCATATTTCTTTTAAAAAGAATAATCCTTACTTGGATTTATGAAAGCTAAGCCTTTTGTTATATTGGAAGATGCAAATGAATAGTGGTGAAATTGATTTCGAAAACTCAAACAAATCATAAAAAAGAGCTTGAAAATTCTTTATTAATTATACTTTCATAGATGCTAATTGGTATTCCTTATTGATTGAATGAAGTATATAAATTTTTAGCAAGAAAAGCATATATTATTAATAAAAGAAATAATTCTTTAATTATCTTACTCTTTCTATTTAATTGATATGAATTGTGATTTTGTTAATTAACAAGAAAACAATATTTAGCTAAGAAATAATATTAACAAATAAATATCAAAATAAACAAACAAACAAAAAATTAATCATTAGAAATAATTAAGATAAACAAGATAGATATATACATAGATAACTCAATAGATTATATTTTTAGATCGATTTATTAGTTTTTTTTTCAACAATAAACAATATTATTGAACAATATGTAGTTGCTTAAATTTGCAGTCATTCATGCTACAATAATCTAATTTTGTTTTGGAGTGTTAAATTAATTTCCAGAATAATCCAAGTAAATCATTTCTTCAACAGTTGAAACGCCATGTTTCATAAATAGTGCTTTTGAGCCAAACAAATTTGTTTATCCGATTAGTTCTATTACAAATGATGCTGAGAACTCTAATAGTTTTACTTTAACAGGATGGTTTAAATCAAAGGGATATCAACTTTAAGGATAAAGCATCCTTTTTTATCTTGTAAAAAATCTAAAAAGCACGACTTAAAGTGATTTAATTTTCTATTTAGGTTTTAATGAAGGAGCAAATTGGTAATTGATTTATGGGAATTATTAGAATAGTTTAATCTAATATTCATAAACAATTAATTAAAATATAAATAGAAAGAAATGGTATTTCTTAAGTATTTCATTTTAAATTCTACCATCAAATTAAATGATTTTAAGTATATTGATGAAATAACCTAATAACCCCTCTGCAGCAACACAAATACAATAATTCAATATTTAAAATAACTACAATCCTTTTTAATTAATTTTTAGTGATAAGACATTTTTAGTGCAAGGTGGAATAGTTATGAGTTCATAACCTCTTTTTTCATCTCCATCTTCATTTAACCCTTCTTGCACATAAATGAAAAATGTTTAAGTTCACTGGAATTACATTTTTAATGATGCTAATACAGATTATAGTTTTTCAGAGCCTCTTGTAAGTAAATTTGCAGCAAAACTTGTGTATTATTTTACAATGGAAGGATAAGACTTATTTTAACAAGATTCCTATACCTATCTGAGAAATAGAAGTGGCTAAGATGGTAATCATTTAATAATAGATAATTCTTAAGCATAAATCGTTACAACCTTTGTTGAGTTCACAAAACAAAAAGTTCTACCAACTTTTTATGTTAATGATGGATTTATGATAAGCTATTGGATTAATTTAAATTAGATCTAATCTGGAGTGGCTATGGTAACTGCTACTATTATTTTAGGAGACAATTAAACCTCACTTCAAATTTCTCATGTTTAGACGGGAGGATAATGGTAAGTAAAGATAAATTCTTACACTTTTACACACAATAAGTTAAACAGTGATTGGGATTTCTTTTTATTTTAGTTTGATGGATCTTAGTTTTAAACAAAGCCAAAAATAATTATGCAGAGTTTAGATTCAAGCTACAAAGTTGTCTAAACTTCCTAAGATGCTACTTAAAAGGAGTTAGATTATTTGTTCATAAATGGGTATGATTAAATTAAAATAACTATGGGAAGCACCAATACTAACCAGTCAATTAAATTGAGAGATCTTAAAATTTTTAAAGACGTTTCCATATTTTAATATGATTTTGAAGGATTTTCTTCAAATTGCTAGCTTGTTTATGGGTTAGAAACCAAATAATGTCTATTGTGTAAACCCAACTACAGAATGACTAATGATGGTATTTGCATTAAAAAATGTGTACTAAATCCTAGTAATTCAGAACTAAAATCTGATTATTTTACCAGCTTTTCTAAGTGTCTTACATGCTCTACAGGACAAACTTAGATCATGAATTCATATGACAACTGTAAAATATCTTAATTAAATTACTTTCTTATATACCTTATTTACTATAAATGAATATAATAATTATTTTTTGTAGTAAATAACCAATTTCTCTTTTGAAAAATTTTTATTGAGAATTAATTTTGAGATTAATGAAGTTAGAAGTTATTGAGATTTTACAATTACTATTTTAAGTAAAAATTGTTATTAAATAGCAAAAAATAAAGATTGTAGAACCATTTTAGTAAATAATTATGATTATTTCAATTGAAAAATGAATATCAAGAAATAAAGAATTTCTAATAATTTAGTTTAATTTTTGGTTGTTTTTAGAAGCTTTAAAATATTACACGATTTCCTAATTAGTTTAAATTTTTTTGACTAAAATATTTATTTCTGAAAAAATAGAGTGCAGAGAGATTTAAAAGATTTTTGATCCTAGCCAAAGCTAAACTGTTACAATAGGTAGTAGTTATACTATTAATTTACAAAAAAAGTATTTAATAGTAGTCACTTCAAGTCTACCAAAAATAGATGTAGATGTAGTTCTTACAAATATTAATAGTGGATAAATTACCATAAATTAAACTCCTTCTAGTCCTAGTTTAAGTTTAAAAATACATTACTTTGATAAATTAGATAAAATATCTTCAGGTGTTAATAAGATTACAGCAAGTAATAATATTATTGCTATTTCTTAATAATAATAATTTTTTTTAATTTATATTAATAGCTTCGGTTTAATATATCAAATTTGATGTATTGTTTAGGACTTCTCCTAAGGTCATTGTATCATTAATAGGATTTAAGTTTGCTAGTAACACTAAAATAACTTAAACTTTAAAGAAAGTCTCCACTGAGGGTTTTTATATTAGTTATGATTCAGATGTTACAATAAGTTGGTTAGCTATCTCAAATTGTTTGGAAGTTTTGTAAGCCAACTATAATTCTGGAGGTACAAAATCAATATTCTAAAATAGTTTTGGATAAATAAATTAACTTCAATCAGCTTAATATATATTCGCTATGAATTAAATAACTAGTACTTAAACTTCTATCACTATTCCTTCAAATCCTTAAATTTTTAATGCTAATAATAAATTTATTTATGACTAATCATCATCTTATCCATCTCTTACAGATTTTGCTGGATATGATATAGGAATATTTTTTGAGCTTTCAAATTCTGATCAAAACTGTAACTCGAATACTAATTTAGTAATTCCTTTTAGTCAAATAAATGCTATTTTCTCTTAAAATAAAAACACTCCTTAAATAATAAATTTTAGGACACCTAAACCAACATCTGATTATCAAATTCTATTTTCTTTGATGAATTTCAAATATTCATCTGGAAAATTTTCTTTTGAGTAAAGACCTAGATACATTTCTTATTCCTACTCGTAATAAAAATTTCTTCAATTAAATTACAATTTTTCAATTTAATTCTTCTTCAAATAATTTAATTTTAATTTATAAAATTTATTATTTTACTATTAGGTTATCTAATACATAATCAGATTTCTATTACTTTACAATTAGACATCCATCAATAATTGTTACTTAAATTTTTACAGTATCTGTAACTAGCATCAATAAATTCTATACCTTTTAATTGCAAAATAGCTTACCTAGTTCTAATGTGTAAATAAAAGGTAGTATATTATATTGGAGTAAAATTGGTACTATTTTAAAATTAGGAGACAATGCTTAAAACATTCAATAAAGTTCTTTTTAATATAGTATTGATTCAACAGATGACGGAGATTTATAAATATAATTCATTATTTTTACAAATTCTTTTTCTTTTAGTAATGTTCAGACTAAATCTTAAACTACTACTAGTTTTGTTCTTAAAGAAGGAACTATTTTTGGTGTATAAAGTATTCAATCTAGCAATAACTTTTAAGTTCAATTATCAAATAACTAAATTACATTTTCTAATACTATTACTGCTTTGTGGAGTTTAGATGGTGTAACTATTGATTCTACAAGAAAGGATTCATGTAATCTATTAAGAAATGAAGATTTTAAATGTGATTAATGCTAAAATTAGTTATTGTATGGTAATTACAAAGATAAGCTATGTACTTGTCCTCCTGGGTTTGGATATGATTATAAAAATAGTGTTTGTGCTAGATGCTCTGTAGGATGTTTGTATTGTGTTTTCTAAAATGATTCTACAATTAGCGAATGTTAATTATGCGACACTGACTCTAATTTTACTTTGAGCTAATCAACTTGTATATGTAATCCCAATTATTATTAGGATGATAAAGATTCAAATTTCTGCATACCAACCATAGATGCTGGAAATCCTCTTTCCTTGGCTGTTGTAAATATTCCAATAGCAAAAAAAATTAACATTTCCTCCTTAGCTACTTTAACCACTGTAAAATCTGCATTTTTATAAATATATTATCTTTTTTATGTTTTTTATTATTCATTACTAATGTTTATTTTAAATTCTAAATATTGATTTTTCGTTAAGTATTAGATAAAGTTTTTCTGGTATTTAAATTAAAATTATTTGTTAAAAATAGAACATGATTTCAACTTAAACTTAGATGACTCTAGGCTGCTGGGTTAAAATTGATAAAACAAATACTAATTCCATTGATTCAATTAGCTACACAAAAACATTGTAATTTTTCAACTTAAAAATATAATTCAAACTTTTTAAAATTACATTTCTTTTGTAATTAATTTTATAGAGATGGCACTTAAATTATTTTAGTAAAATACTCCAATACTATAATTAATGTAAGTTCTGGTCTTACAGGGGCTAATCCCAGCTCATATGCGTTTCTTATTAGTACTGATGACTATGTTAGTCAAGCCATTAATGTAAAAAAAGTAATATCAAAAGAATAAAAAAATTAAAGAAATAACTTAATAAATAGGACGGATAATACATTTATATAGGAGTATCATTAGATTAATCTAAATAAAAAGCATACCTAGCAATTTATGCACCTGGTCGTGAGTATTGGGTTTATAAAGATGATATTTTGAGTGTTATAATAACCACATTTACAGATTCATCAATGGAATTTAAAGATACAAATATAAGTGAAGCCACTTTTATTTTAGGAACTACCATATCTGCTCAAAAGTAATCATTTGTATATCATGTAAGACGCTAAAACAATCCTATTTACTTTTTCAGTGTTGCTGATGCTGGCATGGATTTAACTAAATAAATATACACTGTTAAATAAAATTAAAACATCATATTTTATTATCCCGGAAAATACTAATATCTTCTTCCTTCTGCAGATTCATATCTAAAATTCCCTGATTCAGTAACAAAAATTCTTTTTGATTGTTTTGAATTACTTTTTCATTTAGATCAATTAAATTAATAAATGTTTAATTATTTCGAATTAATTATATTTTAATTTCTTGCCTTAAACTCAAAATTAATTATTTTTTAAATGAATAGATGAAAGATTCAATTCTTAGTATCAATTATTAAATCTTAGGATATGCTGTAAAAGCTGATCAATAGCTAATGCCTAACAGTCTCCCACAAGCTCCATCTTAAATTTCTACAAACTTTGTTATCAGTTTTTGGGTTAGAGGATTAGCTATCGTCAAGCAAGATGAAGATGTTATTTTAGCTTAAGTAGAAAATCTTTTAATAATTGGACATTACTAGAGTAATGGTTTAGCTGTTAGGGTTACTGTTTGCATCTCAAGAGAATGCTAAACTATTAAGAAATGGCTGCTTGACAACAATTCTTGGAACTAACTCTCATTTATTGTAGAAAATGAAGATTTAAATTATTTTATACATAGACCTGGTACTCTTGTGAGAGCTTTTTATAAAACCTTGGAAGAAAGACTTTATTTTGACTCAATTCCAAAATAACCAACTTCAAATTCAAATTTAGGTTTAGGAAGTATATTTAACACAAAATCAAACTAAGGATTTTGGTACAATTTTTACACCATTTTAAATGGTAATTTTTACAAGTACAAAAATGTAGATGATACAGTTGAATTAAAATATTGTTCACTAAATGCAGGAAAATATTACAGCTATTGTCTTAAATGCTCATATTAGAATCCAAGAACAGATCACTTATGTTCATAACTTCCTTCAGATTCCTCTTGTACTTCTCCGGAAAACTTATCCTAAATAACTCAAACATTTATAGACCCATCTTATACTTATTAAGGCAGAGATCCTTATCTGTACTATTCAAATTATGATGTTTGTGAAAGATGTGTAACTTCAAGATGTTCTTAATGCTAAACAACAATAGATAACTGTGTTTAATGTATTTATAATTTATTTTTATATTTTTAAATTTAATCTTATATATAAAAAGAATGCAGTAATCAATGTGAAAAGTGTGTATTGAGTTAACCATGGACTTGCAATAAATGTAGAGGAAATAGATCAAACGAGCCTTCATGTTCAACTTGTCCAAACTACACTGCAGATGATTATGTTTCTGAAAATTGTGTATGCTCTAATGCTTGCAAAGCTTGCCCAACAAGTGGTACAGGTAGTAGTTCTGATTGTGGATGCAATAATCAAGTAGATATGTGTAACAGTTGTGCCGCTGATTCATTCAGATCATTTATTCCTCTTTGCTAATGTCAATTTGGTTATTTTGATTCAGGAAATTCTGTTTGTCAAAGTAAAACATCCGATTTTTAAAAAAGAAAAACAATTTTTAAATATGTTCTCAATGTTAATCTAAATTTAACTCTTTAATTATTTTGAATAACCTTAATATTCAACATCAAAGAATTTTATTAATAAAAATAAATTTTATTTTATGAGGGTTTTAAAAAGTTAACCAAAAATAAATTTAAAAAAAAGCAGATATTTTTAATTTGAGCAAAAAATTTTAAACTTTGAGAAAAATTTGATAAATTTATTCCCAGCTAGTTTTTCTAATTAATTTTATTTTTATAATAAATTTAAGAATGTGATGTTAAATGTACAAGATGTTAAAATACATCTACTAATTGCATTTAATGCCAAGGTAATAGAATTAATCCACCTAGTTGTACTTGTCCTGATTATACATATGATGATGGATCTTCTATATGCAAAAATTGTCCCACAGATTGTGTGTAATGTGCTAAATAGGAAAACAGCACTACTTTAAAATGTCTTTAATGCAGATATAACAGCAGTTGGAATGGGTCAGCTTGTATCTGTAATGATGGTTTTTATGATAATCAATAAGTTGATAACTGCACAGGTAATTTAATTAAATCTATAAAATATTTTCTGAATGTAGATTTTATTTAGAATGCGATATGCTTTGCAAGACTTGCGAGAGATCTGGATAATGTACAAGTTGTATAGGAAAAAGAGTACTTGATAGTACTGGATAATGTGTTTGTCCTGATGGATATTATGGAAAACCTTATATATAGTAGTGTGAATCCTGCTACAAAACTTGTAGAACTGTAAGAAAATATATTTTAATTATCATTAATTTTTCTAATTTTAAATTATATCCTAAATAAAGTGCTTTGGTCAAGGAGAAAATTAATGTATTGAGTGTTATCAAGACCCTTATGTAAGATTAAGATAAGGCAAATGTGTCTGCGCAAATGGAGATTTTTTCTTTAATTTTAACTTGAAGCAGTGTGTTTTATATACAACCTTTACAGATGATTTATACTATGATGTAGATATAATGGTAATTTTTTTGCTTAAAATGAATGAATAAAAAATTAATTGATTTCTAAAATATAAAATAGCCTGTGCTTTCTCTAAACTTTACAAACTCTCTTAGTTCATCTGCTCTAAATGTTATGGAAAATATGAGTTTTAAAATAGAGGGACTTACCTATAACAAAGACTTTACTACAAGTGTTTTCTATTAAAACTAAGGAAGGATAGATATTAAAATTAACTTATCTGTAAGTTTCAGACCTACAACATTAACAGTGACTGTTTTAAATGCAGATTCTGTAAAAGATTCTTAGCAAACTCCTCTTAACAGGAAGTACTTTGGTTATAGTATGGTTTTTAATTTATACCCTCATCATGATGTAGGTAAAGATAGATTAAACTATCTAATGAATATGAGAAAATTCTCTACTTCTGTTTATGAAAGAGAAGGTTTTGGTATAGATTTTGTATGGCTACTTTAGCTTTTAGCTGCCCAAAACTTCCTTTTCAGTGCTATGTAGCCTACTTCTATGATTCTAATGTACAACCAATACCTTCCAATCAACGTCTATGAAACATTAAGAGCTTTTAGTATATTACAATATCAGTAATGTCCTGTATGGGGAGAGTTTGGATACGAAGACACAATGATTTTTAGGAAGTCATCTGAATCTATTACTGACACTCAGGTAAATCAAATATTAAAAAATATTTCATTCTTTACAAAAAAATTCTCAAAATATCTTCTTAATGCTATCATTTTCTCTTTAAATAGCTTAATACGTGTTAAAAATTGAATTTTTCCTTTTAAATTTATTTTACAAGAATGATCCAAAACATTTTTTGTAAATACAAAAACAAGCAAAAATTGATCTCAAACAAAAATCAAAAATGAATTTCAAAAATAGTATTTTAAATAGAAAAGAAATTTATTATTGTAAAAAATAAATAAAAAAAATTAAATTCTCTTAAAACAAAATAAACAAAACCACAAACTTAATTAAGATGAGAATCAAAAATTATTTTGTTTTTGAGAATCCTTTTTACCAATTTAGATCTAAAATAATTTTCAATTCAAATCACGATTAGCGATAACAAGAATATAATATTTGTTGTTTATTATTCTTTTGAAAATAAATGAATTTAATGATCATTATATTTATTATTTATTTTTTCAATTAAAAGATTCCAAATGTAAATATGAGAAGATTTGGATATTCTTCTAGCTTTTTCATAAATTTTCTGAGATAAATATTTTTGTATGGGTTCTTATGGTTTGTGTTCTATTTGGTGAAGCTGAGATTCTTAAATGAGAAATACACATAAGTTAAAAATAAAAAGATACCTTGGTTAGAATCATTTTACAACTTATTTGTATACTTTATGTCTAAGCTGACAGAGGCATTTTTCATCACTTTAACAATTGTGATATTTATGCAAATAAAAGATCCTAGTTTTTCAAATGCATTTAATGGAATTTCTTATCTACTTAATTTTATATACATGGGAGGTATTGGAGGAGTGTTTTATTTCTTTTTTGATTAAGTTAGAAACCATGACATCTCTGAAATAGAATAAAAGTATATTGCTTGTCGTTCTTTAGGAAATCTTCTAATTGATTTAAACACATCTAATGACATACTTACTAAATATTATCATATGATTACTTATTTTAAAAAGCTTTTCTATTCAATCATTATAATATTTGCTTTTAATTTAGAAGAAAATCATACAATTCCTTTAATTATAATTGAAGTAATCTTCTTGATCTTCTTTATTATCATCAGACCTCTCAGTTCACCTTTGTATAATATTATAAGAATATTGATAAATTCTTTATACATAGGCATTTTAATGTAAATTATTCTTTGCAATTTTAGTTTTAATAATTATTATATGAAATGGTTTTATTTAAATAATAATTTATTAATATAGATTTGTTTTTCTTTTGGGAAGAAAATGGGTTAGTATTACTAAGGATTAAGTTATAATAGAAGCCTCCTCTGCAGAATCTTATTATAGTCAAGGAAATCTGTTGTTGGTTCTTATTTTAATCTATAACATAATAAACTTTATCTTTGCTTCTTATGTAGCTGCTATTCATTTCTATCATGATTATATTTAGTATAAAAATGAGAAAATAAAGGAAGAAGCGTTCGACAACTTATATAACAAAAAATTGTTCAACTATCAAGAGTTATAAGATTTTGAAATTAGCTAAAGAAGAGATTCAGTAATGAAGATTATTGATTTAGATGATAAAAGAAATGTTGGTCCTCTCCCAATTAAAGAAATAGAAAGTGAAATATTGAAAGATAGCCCATTGACTGATGAAGCTATGCTAGCTATGTAGACAGAAAATAATAACAAAAGAAAAAATGGATTTTACCATATTATATTGAGAAAAGATATTATATGGAGAAACTATATTGATCCTATAAATAAATCTTTCACTATAGCTGTTGAAACAGTAGAAACATTTGGTGCTAAGAGATAGCCTAATCCAATCATTAACAACATAGAAACTAATATTGTTGTGGATTACTCAAACATCTAAAAAATTGTCTACAAAAGTGGCTAAGAAGAGTTTAGGATTCTATCTGATCTTCTTTCTAAATGGAGAATTTAAAAACATACCAGAGTTCAAAGAGAACTAAGCTGTGTAGTTGATCTTTCTAAATATAAATTTGGTGATACCATCAATCTTAATGATCCTGTTAGAAAAGTTGACTATTTCTTGTCAGTTACTAAATCAAAATAACTCTTTTGATCATAATAACAAATTTAATCATTAAATTCTTATCAAAATATTAATTTATTATTTGAATTTCTAATTGATAATGTATTTTTATCTATCACAACTGCTTTATGTTTTTCAAATCTTATTAAATTTATTTTTTTACTATTTTCATGAATTAAATCGAGAAGTATTTTCAAAACAGTTATTTTAAATAATTGTTTGTAATAAAATTTCTCTTTCTTACACAGTTCAATAAAAATATATCATAAAAATGTTAAATATTTTTAATTAATTGAAGCAAGATCAATTTTCAAAAAAAATTTATTATTTACTTTTAAATTTATTTTTTTTAATAATTGATAATATTAAAAAAAAATAGAATACCATCATTCCTTAATTACTCATACCTCGAATGAAAGTTAATATCATTTTATTTAAAAATGAAAGAAAATTAAATAATGTGAAAATAAATATTTCTTAATGAATGAAAATAATAAGAATAATAAGTATATAATGTAATAGTTTATTTTTCTAATAATTAATTTATTTAGTTCTTTAAAATTTATAAAGATGTAATAGTAAACTCAATGAACTTATTTTGTTTTTTCTAAAATACCATTTAAAATTCATAATTTCTCTATACTCCATCTTAAATTTATTAGGTTCTTAATTTTTATTTATGGTTATTATGTTTATTATTTATAAATAAATTCATAGTATTGTCTACCTTTGTTTTAAAACTTATAAAAAATGGAGATTCTTATTACAACCAACAACTGCATTTATAATCATATTGATAAAACAAGTTTTTAAAATTTCAGGTGTCAACTTAATATCAATCTAATTTATTAAATTCTAACATATTTTTTTGACCTAAATAAATCTACTTCCCAACTCTCAACTCTCATTTTTATTTTATGTTTAACCTCATTTTAGCACTCTTATGCTAATACTTTCATATCCTCAAAAAGTTTATCTACAATTGAATTAATTAGAAGTAGATAAAGGGAATTTGAGTGTTTTTTTGATAATGCTTCTCCAACGATATCCTTTATACAATTTTCCAATCATGTTTAGACTTATAAGTTCTTATTTAGCCATCTTCAAAATTAAAATATTCTTATCTGCAGTAAATACAATTAAAAATATTTTAATTGATAAAATAAATGGCTTTCCATTTAAAATTTTAAAATAGAATTATTGAATTTTATTAATTTAGGGATTAATTTTTAAAATTTTAATTAAACAATCATGAATATTTTCATGACATATGTATTCTTTTATAGGTTTATAATCAGAATTAAAGGGGGAGGGGGAGTGTTAAACAGTACAATCTGCCTGGAGAAGGTTTACACATAGGATGTACTCTTTCTTTGATTTTGAATTATACTGATGACACTCATATCGTACTGCCTTGCAATCCCTCCCCCCGAATTATAAATTTATTAAGCTGTAAAATTTTTAAATATTTTAAAGATTTTTTTATAAAAAATATTTTGCATATCACATTTAAACAACAATAGTCATATTTTAAATTTGCTAATTGCTATTTCTGGTTCACATTGTTAAATAAAATGTGATCATGTAAATTTCTATTCATTCCTTTCCTTATAGTTAATCTAATGATTTTTGCATGCTGAATGAATTTACGAAGTTTGTTGACTCCCTCAATGAAGCCTAAAGAACTGTTACATAATTTCATATTGTTAGTAATTAAAATTGGAGGCAGAAAAAATATTTAATTTCTTATTATGAGATGAATTTTTAGGAGTAATTAGATTTTTATTTTTTTTAGAGGATGGATAAGTTAAAAAGATTAAAATAAAAGAAATGTGATACCTAAATGAAGTTAGAAGTAATAAAAAAAAAAAATAATTTAAGATCATATTTTCTTATTGTTAAGCCTATTATGCTTTCTTAAGACACTTTGATTTTTTAAAATATAATTCTTTGTATTTACTTGAAGTTGTAAAGATGAATCTTAGAAACAATAATTTTAGAATATATTTAGCAACATAAAATTCAATTGATTACATAATTTATAAAAAATTTAAATATTTTTTTAATGAAATAGTCCGCAGTAAACAATTCATCAAAAAAAGTTATGAAATGAAGAGCCAAAAAGTTAGTAAAAACTCATCTTAGGTTAGTTTCAACTATAATAAATTCCTAGAACTTTTTTATCTTTATCCTATTGTATCTAAATAGTGTTATAAAATGACATTTCTTACATTATTTTTGTAAAATATCTAGCTAAATAATCAAAGCATAAAAATTAAAAATTACATCAAAAATTTCTTAAAATTAAATTATTAATTTATTAATTTATCTAAAAATTAATTTATTTAATGCAATATAAAAAATTATTTTCTTTATTTTTGACAATATATACATTCATTTTTTTTCTTTTTATCATTTTATCAATACTTTATATTTATCACTTAAATATTTTATAAAATAATTTCCAACTATTCTTCTCCTTATAATTAGTTATATCCAGTGTTGATAATTCTTTCGTCTCAGTAAGTTTTTTAAAATTCATCTGTGAAAAAATATTTTCAATAATTTTCAAAAATATAGAGGAGAAAAATCTAAAAATCTTCAGAGAATTATCAGTCCTGGTTTTTTCTTAATATTTAAAATTTTTTGTTAACTTCAATTTCTTTTTTTTTAACTTTTAAATCTAAATATACTTTAAATTAAGTTTTAATTTGTAGAGAGTAGAACATTTAGCTATTTCAGAAGCAACTGCTTTTGCCCAATCTGATTCTATACTGTTTTCACTAATTAAAATTTACAAAATACTTAAATATTCTTTTATATTTTGATTTTTTAATTATTTATTTCAACTTTAAATTGAAAAAATATGCTAGATGTCAAGGTTTAAAGTGCAAAGAGTAGGACATTTAACTATTTCGGAAGCAACTGCTATTGCTCCATCTGAGCCTATATTGTTGTTACTAATTAAAATTTACAAAAATACTTAAATATTCTTTTATTTTTTAATTATTTATTTAAACTGTAAGTTGAGAAAAGTTATAAAAAATTTACACTAGGTCAAGGCTTAAAGTTGAGATATTAGGACATTTAGCTATTTCGGAAGCAACTGCTTTGGCCCCATCAGAGTCTATATTGTTACACCTAATTAAAATTTTCAAAAATACTTAAATATTCTTTTATTTTTTAATGATTTAATTATTTATTGAAACTGTAAATTAAGAAAATGTGTAAAGAATTACCTTAGGTCAAGGCTTAAAGTGGAGAAATTAGGACATTTGGCTATTTCAGAAGCAACTTTTTGATTTTTTAAATATTTATTGAAACTATAAATTGAGAAAATGTATTAAGAATTACACTAAACTAAGGCTTAAAGTGGAGAGAGTAGGACATTTGGCTATTTCGGAAGCAACTGCTTTTGCTCCATCTGAGCCTAGTTTGTTGTAGCTAATTTACATTTACAAAAATCCTTAAATATTCTTTTATTTTTTATTTTTTGTTTTTTTTAATGGTTTAAACTGTAAGTTGAGAAAATGTTTAAAAAATTTACACTAGATCAAGGCTTAAAGTAGAAAGATTAGGACATTTAGATATTTCGAAAGCAAATGATTTCATCCCATTTGAGCCTATATTGTTATCACTAATTGAAATTTACAAAAATACTTAAATATTCTTTTATTTATTAATTATTTATTGAAACTGTAAATTGATAAAATGTGTATAGAATTAATAACTCTAGGTTAAAACTTAAAGAGGAGAGAGTAGATCATTTAGCTATTTCCGAAACAACTGCTTTTGCTCCATCTGTGCCTATATTGTTGCTACTAATTAATATTTACAACAACATTTTAATTTTTGATTTTGTAATTATTTATTTAAACTGTAAATAGAGAAAATGTTTAAAAAATTACTGTAGATCAAGGCTTATTGTGGAGAGAGTAAGATATTTAGTTATTTCGAAAGCAATTGCTTTTACCCCATCCAAGCCTATTTTGTTTTCACAAATTAAAATTTATAAAAATACTTAAACATTATTTTCTTTTTTGATAATTTATTAATGAAACTGTAAATTGAGAAATTGTGTAAAGAATTAATTACCCTAGGTTAAGGCTTAAATTAGAGAGAGTAGAACATTTATCTATTTAGGAAGTAACTGCTCTTGCTCCATCTGAGCCTATATTGTTGTCACTAATTAAAATTTACAAAAAGACTTAAATATTCTTTTATTTTTTAATTATTTATTTAAACTGTAAATTGAGAAAATGTATAAAGAAATACCAGATATTAAGGTTTAGAGTGGAGAGAGTATGACATTTAGCTATTTCAGAAGCAAATACTTTTATCCATTTGAGCCTATTTTGTTGCTACTAATTAAAATTTACAAAAATATTTTAATATTCTTTTCTTTTTTAATTATTTCATTATATATTGAAACTGTAAAATGAGAAAATATTTAAAAAATTACTGTAGTCCAAGGCTTAAAATGGAGATATTAGGACTTTTAGCTATTTCGGAAGCAACTGCTTTTGCCCCATCTGAGTCTATTTTGTTCCATCTAATTAAAATTTATAAAATTACTTAAATATAAATAAAAAAATGCATAATAGCTAAAAAGTTTATTTAAATGCAAAAAATGCTTACTTATAGTCTAAAAAGAGTATCTTCTAGTATTAAAGAGGGGAAGAATTCTATTTAATTATAATAAAAAAGAAATAAAAGAAATTAAAAATGAATAAGAGTTGCACTTCCAATAGCAGTAAGCTATTTGGAGTAAAATTAATATCCTTATTTTTCCAAATTAGCATATAATAATAAGAGTTAAATTAAATCTTTTTTGTTCATTAAAAACAACTGTCTGAGTCAAGATATCATAAATCTTTGAATTAATTTTTCTTTAACAAGAAAGCTTGGCTCAAAAGGGATTTAAAATTCATGTAGTAAATCAAGTTTTTGTTTGTTAGAAATGGTTCTAATTTTTCAAAATTATCAATCATAGCTAAGCAAACCCCAACTGAGAATGCTTCACTCTACCCAAAAAATAAAAATAAATATTTGAAAATTATTTCTATCTACCTCAAAAGTATAAAGGATACTCATTACTTAAATATAATAAATATTCAATAAATTACTGCTCCTAAAATAGGTTAAAAATCTTTAACAATTTCATCTTATAATCCAATATTATCAAAAGGCATTTTTGTTGCTTAATCAAAGTCAGCTTGATAATAATATAAATTTTTGAATAGAAAATATTAAATGAATGATTACTTAATTTGATGATTGGAACTTTAGTTTTGTTTTCTAAATAAAGGATATTCTCAAGTTTAATATCTCTATGTAAAATATCATTGTAGTTAAGATAGTTAACTACATCAATTACCTAAATAGCAATTTGCATTTTTTCATTATCAGTCAACTAATTCTTATCTTTCTTCAATCTATTAAAGTATTACTTTAAGTTTCCTTTTATTTATTATTCAATAAAACATTGAAATAATTTTTAATTCATTAATTAATTTTTACCATCACATTTTTCAATTTCATAAACAACAAAACCTTCTTTTTTGTTGACATCCAAGTAAAAAAAATCATAAAATTTAACAACAAGAGGCATTTAGCAGTCTCTCATGATTTCAACTTCCCTAACAATCTCGTGTTTTGATTAAACTCTTTGGATTTTAAGAGCTGAGTGTCTTTTTTCAATTTTGTTGTAAACTCCTAAAACTAAACCGGAAGCCCCTACAGAAATGAATTGGAAATTAGACTCAAATTAATTCTTATTTGTTAATAAATCTAGGATGGTTTGGCATTCCTATACTTCAAAAGGTTTCTATTCCAACTCTTTGAATTACTACAAAAGAATTTTAAATTTTAAATTCTTTGAATTATTTTAAAGATACAATTAATTTCTTTTAAATATGAAAAATAACTACCAACCTTGCTCATTTGAGAAAGCTGATGATTTCATTTTCTTTTTTCTTTGATTTTTCAATGATGTTTTTGTGAATTTAAGAGATCTATTAAGCCTTTTGCCTGAGTTAAGACTTTAAAGTAAATAAATTGTATAATCTGAAAAATATTTGAGTAGTTTTACCTTATTTAAAATCGATGAAAGTTCAATGCTTAAATATTTTTAGTTCTTAACAATAAATGAAATCAAGAGATCTACTGGAGATTAGCGTTGATTAGGATCAAATTCTAAGCAATTTTTTGCAATCCTATAAATCTATGATTCCCTATTGATTTAGAAACTTGGAAAAATCTTTCCTAGCTGAATCTCAAACTTTTATTGAGTTGTTGTTTTTGTAAAATCGAATGTTTCAATATTGTCTAGCTCTAAAAGAACTAAGCCAAGTGAGAACATGTCTGACTATATATTTAATATATAATTACTTAACTTTTAAGTCAATAGATTTTTTTAGAAAATAATTTACAGATTTTTTAAATATTCCATTATCAACTTCGGTGCAGAATAAGACTGAGTACCTTTCTGTATTATAAATAAAATTCAATAAATAATATCTTATAAATTATATTACAAAATTAGATAAAGACATTCTTGTTTAGTTGTTTTTAAAAGCTGATGCAAAAGCTAAATCACCTAATATTTTTAATAAGAATTGATAAAATAGTAATTTCAAAAATATTTTGTAAAAAAATTAAGTTGAAAAATAAATTTGTTATTAGAATTTAAAATTTTTATTAATAATACATAATTTAATAGTAGGAAAGCCTTAAGAATCAAATGATAATAAGAAATTAGATGATTTAATAATGAACAACATCGAATCTATGCAAATAAGCTACTGAATCTAAAATTTTCAATAAATATTAAAAAATTATTTAAAAAATAAAGAAATATTTTTCTTTAAATTAAAATTTATCTTTGATTGATCATAAAAATTATATAATAAAAAGCTCAAATTTTAATTTGAATTGTTTTTTATCTGCTGTATTTTATATTATTATCAAATATTTACTAATTAATAAATTCACAAAGGTAAAATGTATATTTTTGATGAAATTAAATAATAAAAATAATGATATCTAAAGTGCCATAAATTATAATTTATTAATGAGCATAAAAAATAGTCATCAAAAATTAAATGAAATTTGAGTTTTTATTCATATAAAATTGAATGGTAAATAGAGGAAAACTTTTAATTAAAATCTAAATCGTTAGAGTATTGATCAAAAAGACTAATTAAAAAAATAAATCTAAAGTAGAGTTATTTAATTTTATTTAACTAAAAAGGATTATTAAAAGATAAATAAGAAAAATATTTCTTAATGAAAAGATTACAGATAAAATAATTTTATTTCTAATTAAATGTAATTAATTGATTTGATCTAATTATTTTTGTTTATTGAATTTGATATAACAAGCTTTCTAATAAAACTCTAAAAAATGTGAAGATATGGATGATTAGTAAATCAAAATAACAAAAAAATAAAAGAATAGTTAAAATTATTTTAATTTATTACTTTCACATAATTCCTGCTCTATTACAAAGAAAACTTTGATAAGATCTTCCTAACTTTAGATTTAATTTTCTTGACCACTGCTATTACTACTACTATCATCATCTGAATCAGAATCGTCACCTTCTGTTAAATAAAAGCACTTATTTACTCTAACTATATACTTGCAATTTGAAAACTGTGAGAGCCAAGTGTACTCTTACTCTACCATATCCATCTCTACATTATTGTCAGAATCGCATTCTACAATTTTGAGAGTAACTACTTTATTATCTGATTTTTTTTTTTGCATTCTGTACAAATGCAAATGCTCCATTTCCAGCATACTCAAAATCAGAATAATCTTTTTATTGCTATTTCATAAGTTTGAAAAATTTCTTAACTGCATGTGTCTTAATACTACAATCCTTTAACTAATTTGCTATTTCCTTTTGCTTTTATTTATTACTCTTCGTTTCTCTCAATATCTATCTATTTTATTCCTTGAATTTTAATCAATTTACTATAATTAGCTATTTATTATTATGAATATATATATCTTGCATCTTAATCAAAATAGCTAAAATTACTTTATTTAGTGAATTTAATTTTCAACTAAATACCATAAAAAAGGATGAAAAGTTTATGATCTGTTTTTATTTAGAATGATTAAGATTTATTAGAATTTTGTAAACACTTTTTCTAATTATTGTTGAATAATGGATAGCACCTTTAATTTAGAGTGTTAAGACAAAATCTTTTTAACAATTTATTTATGGTATTTCACTTCAACTGCACTGTCATATTGATAAATAATAATTTAAAATATTTTTTTAGAAAAATCTTAAAATTGATAAGATTGTTTTGTTAAATTATCCAACTGGTGCGAAAGCATAATATCTAATATATAAATAATTATTTGCTAATAAAATAATATTTTAAATTGAAATAAGAACTTAAAAATATAGTAATTATTTGAGAAATTCAATATAAAGATTTATTATTTTCAAATAAGAAAAATTTGTGATAAAATATTTTATTAAACATTCATTAAGAGATTACTAATTAATTAGAATTTATTAGATACTTCTAGTTATTTCATATCAATTAATTCTAATGGTCATTTTATACGAAATATACTAAAAAAGAGCAAAAAATCTTATTTAAATAATTTGATAGCAAAGAAAAAGGTAAATAAGTTCAAAAGAATTTTCAAAAAAATCAATTAAAGTGATTAATCTATCTAAGTTTTTTTTTCACCCAAAATGTATCTCTATCTATTTTAATGAAAAGAAAGATTATAAACTTCTCGAAATTGCTTTATGCTCTATTCTATTGGTACTTTATAATTTACGAGTGTCCAAAATACTTCTAGCTCTTTTTTTCTATATTCAATATTGAATTAAACAGAGTGAAGATAGAAGAATATTTATATTAAATTCAATAAGCTAATTTACACCTTTAAATAATTTAGTGGAAAATAAATAAGTTAAGTAAGAACCAAAAAATAGATCAAAACTACAAAGTTAATCAATCAATCAGTTTAGAAATGGATTTTTAAAATATTTAAATATTCTGAATTAAGAAATCAATTTTGCTCAAAAATTTTTGACAAAATCAAAATATTCTTCCCTTGATTGATTTAAGAGCAATTTAAATTATTTGGAATTTATTTAAAAGATCTAATAAAGATTATATTATGGAATCAAATTTAGTAATTAAGGCGATTTACTCTTTTTGCAAATTATCTCTTAAAAAAATTAATCAATTGAGTGATTAAAAAAAGCTTTCAAAAATAATATAAATGATTAAAATAGAAAACAAAAAAAATCTAAAGCCTCTATAAGCTTGGCAATCTTTAATTTACAAAAAGTGAAAACCAAATCTTTGATTTGAAGAAAATATATGATCAATTTAAAGAAAATCCCCTCATCTTAGTTAATTCTCAATTTTAAAAAAAGATATTTAAAAACTCCTATAAAAAATTGAAAATTTCAATGATAAAGTTCTCAAGATGTAACAGAATTTGTATCATCTTTTATTTGAAGCAAGGCCTTGAGAAGCAAAATATCTTTGCAAATTAAAAAAAGAAAAAACATGTTTTTGGTATTAAAAATGTAAAGTAGCTAATTTAAGTTTTAAGAAAGCCTAGCTGATTAATAGCTGATAAAATAGACATAAATTTTTGAGAAAAATAATTAGTTAGTTCTATCTACACTCATTAATTACTATCAAAAAATTTATTATTTTGTCTTAATTAAAGATATTAAGCGCAATAATATTTTGTAAGATTTTGATAGTAAATTGTTCGCATTAGAATTAAAATATTTGATATCCTTCATAGATAATGACCATACTTTTAAAACCTATTTTGATGATCTGAGTTTGCAAAATAATTAATAAATAATTTAAAAAATAACAAAAGAAAAATATAAAAAATGAGAAGCACCAATTTCATAGTTTTAATAGCTATCATTAACTTATTCATAGCAGCATGTACTGCAATGGGCTTTTACTAAAACTAGCTTAAAGGATAGTTTACTTAAATTCCTTGTCTCCATATTGAAGAGATAGTAGAAAATGAGAAAACATAATTTCATGCATTCAACTATTGCTTGACTAGTAGAAGATTTATTTTCTCTATGAAAGACTACTCTGGAAATGAATATTAATACCAATCTCCTTGCATCCCATCTGGACAAAGAAACCTTTTGAGCAAATACAATCAAGAAGATTTTTTCTATGGTGTTTCTGAAGATTGCTGAATTTTAATTAATTATTCAAAACATATTATTAAAATCCTATTTATATTACTTATACTAATTAATTTCTTTTCTAATTTAATGGTTTAATCTGTACACATATTTATATATATTATTTATATTCTTAATAGCTTTGTATTATCTATCACTTATTTACTCTTTTAAAATATCTTTTCTATTATTTTACTCTTTATTTTCAAAGAAAAATATTCTTGAATACCTACTTTTTGTATGTTAGTATCAATACTCTTTTGTGAGGAAATAAACAACTCTTTAATTAAAATTAATCTTCTCATTGAAGTCTGTGTGTGATTAAAAACAAATAATTTTTTTACACTCCAAAAGTAATGAATGATAAATCAATCATAGATAATTTAGAAAACAATCTTTTAAAGTGATTTAATTTTTCTATTTTTACATTACAAATTTCAATAAATTTTTCTTATTGAAATGCGCTATGTTAAATTTAAGACATATTTTTTCTATTCTAAAATGAAAATGAAAAATTTTTTAAATACTTCAAACAAAAGAAATAAAAATCTTAGAAAAAATAAAAAAATTAAATGGTAATCTTGTTTAAGAGAATCAAAAAGTAATCATTAATACAAAAAAGTGTAAAATGTTCATTCGAATTAATCTGGACTTTTTAAGGAAATAATCTGATTAGAGATTAGGCATACACTAATTTTTCTCTAGATATATTTAATATTGCATCAAAATAATGACGTATTTAGTAAATAATGGCAAAAGGTTTTTACCTACAATAATAAAATATTTTTTAATAAGCCATACGATACTCTCAATGAAATTAATCAATCATTTGATTTTTGTTGAAAAGAAATTCCCAAATAAAAAATAATCACTGACTTTAAAATGAAAATAATACAATATTAGTGTACATTTTGATTTAATTAAATCTTTAATTTTGTTATTTTAATTCGTATTTATAATTAACTATATAAGTGAGCTGATCATTCATAAGAGTTACCTAATGCTTAATCAGATCCATTTCCTATTACTTTCTAAAGGAAATTTTTAATAATGTAATCAAATTTACCTTATAATGGTTAAATAATTCTAAAATAGAATCAAATTATTTTTTATAAATTTATATTTAACATGATACATTTAGATTAAATCTAATTGGGTCACTTAATCAAAATCATAAATTTTTTAAATTTAGAAAAGAGTTTTCTAAATATATTTAGTTGTATTTTTTTATAAAGATTAAATAAAAATCTATGGTAAATATATTTTTTATTTGTTTTATATCCTTTTTTTGGAGAAAAAGAAAACAAAATAATATTTTATTATGTTGAAAGATATGATTGATAAAAACTATAAATTTATATTTAACATATTACATTTAGATTAAATCTAAATATAGGTCACTTAATATCAAAATCATAGATTTTTTAAATTGATAAAAGAGTTTTCTAAATATTTTTAGTTTTATTTTTAATAAAGTTTAAATTAAAATCTATGGTAAAGATATTTATTATTTGTACAACATTCTTGTTTTGAAGAAAAAGAAAACAAAATAATAATTATTTTATTATGTTTAAAGATATGATTGATAAAAACTAATAAATTACATAAATATTTGTTAACTAAATAAATATTTTTTAATTTGGGCTGCTTCAAATTTTCTTTTGAGAAAGTAAAGCTAAATTAGATTATGAATGAGAGTTTACATAGATTTAGTTAGCATGATTTATTGAATCATTTATAGCAAAATGATTAGGCGAGGAAGACTCATTGACTTGATTTTGATATGATGCAAAGTTTTATGAGTCTGAGAAATATTAGTGTTATGAATTTTATTATTATAGATTTATATTTTATTATTTTTATCTACTTTGAGAGTCTTATAGTTGATTTTTTTATGAATGAGAGGAAATCTTTTCTAAACTTACTTATTGTTATTGTTATTATTACTATTATTATAATTAAAGTTCTTATTATTATTTTTAATAATTGAGCATTCTTTATTATATAAATTCATTTTAAACTACTTATTGCTAATTTTGTACCTCAGTTTCCAAATTATTTCTTCCTTAATTAAGACCTTAGTATATACCATTCTAATTATTGTCAATTAAATATGGTTAATCGCCTTTTTGTAAAGGGACTTAGTAGTATCCATTTGGTAATGGTTTTCCATCTTCTCTTTAAAGAGATCTTTAGATGAATGAAAATTAACCTTTCTAATCACTACTATCTGCTATTCTAAATGTTCCAGAAGTTACAGTTCTGTAATCTTATTGCTAGTAGGGTGAATATATTGGATTATTTATTTTTTAAGTTGACATCATCGAAGAATATGTAGCAAATTTGTAAGAAGGGAGAATGAATTTTTCATCCAAAAACTCATCTTTAGAAATTAATCCATTTCCATCTTTATCTATCCTATTCATCAAGAAATGAAAATTATCAATTGTAAAAGTATACCCGCATCTCTAAAAGAGTTTATGAATTCTATTTCCATTTATTAATAAAATATTTTGTTACTTCTTTTAACTTTAAAAACTTAAAAATCTGCTAACTACTTAAAAAAAATATTGAAATTCATTTACAAATATCATAAAAATAATTATTAATATTTTGTTGGTAACTGCTAACATATTGTAAATTTTATTGATTTAAAAGAGTTTATGAATTGTATCTTAATTCATTAATAAATGATTTTGTCTTTCCTCTGAACTTTAACTAAAAATATAGAGTAAAATACCCTGCTATTGATTTATATCTTTTCAAAAAGCTAACAAAAAAATAATGAAAATTTATTAGTAGTTGATAAGAGCTAATATGTAATTTAATTGATTTAACAGAGTATGATTACTATCTTAATTTATTCATAAAATATTTTGTAATTAATCTCTTAACTATAGTTAACTATAAGAACTGAAAAAGCTTACTAAATGCTAAAAAAACATATTGAAAATTAATAGCATATTTCATAAAATAATTATCATTTTTTTTGAAATCACATTTAAAGGAGTTTAATAATTCTATCTTAATTAATCAATAAAATATTTTTTTATTTCTATTAACTTTAAAGACTAAAGAGCCTAGAAATGCTAAGAAAAAATAATGAAAATTCTTATACTTATTTTATAAAATGTAAATTTAAGTATTTAATTATTGCTTTGTAAATAATAAAATCAAAAAAATACATACATGTCAAAGCTATGGCCTCTTTCACTTATATTTTAAAAAGCAGAGAGAATGTTTGTTCCATATTTATTTGTAAAGTACATTTTTTGTGCTTCTAATTCTCTGAAAAATTTTAGCTCTAAATTTAGTAGCTTGACAGAAATATCTTCAATAAAAAAAGGGATACTTGCTTAGTTAATTTCTTATTGTGGTAAAATCATAGTTCCTTGTGCATAAGCCTAATATTAATCTTACAATTTTTGTATTAATTCCTTATTTGTCTTAGGAGTGAACATCTTTAAAAAACTACAAATAAAATGTTTTTAAAATGTTATTTTAAAAGTTAAATGATATACTCTTCAAAAGTCATGAAGCCACTTTCTTCTGAACTGTAGTTGAAGACCAAAAAATTGCATTCTTTTTCAATTACTGGCTGATGGTTAACTCTAATTATATTTTTTATGTGAAAAACTTTCAGAATATTTGAAAATTAAAATAATACGCAAAAAAGGATCTTAAATCATTCTTGGTAATGTGGTTTTTCATTCGTGATATTTTGAAGAAAAGGAAAACTATATTAAAACGTGCTGATTCTGATAAGCTTATTCTTATTTTTTCTAACTATTTATTAATTATTCATTTTTTTTAAAAAAATTATGATAAATATGATGGATCAATAAATGAAAACTATTAAAATGATTAACAATAAAATACTTTTTCTTCATAAAAATAGATCATTTAAATGATTTTGCATAAATCTTTTTCATATTCTTTTTACTATCTAAATTATTGCTACATTTACCCTTAATAAACCTTTATCGAATCTATAAATTTTTAGTTGGTTGCTTATCTATTTGCTATTAATAAATATTTAAAATACAAGATAATTTCAATGATTAATGATTTATTTATCTAGATATTTTGTGTTCAATAAGTTTTATTTTAAGATCAAATCAATACTGGTTCATTAAAATACATTCAAATTATCGATCTTTATTGTTATTAACCAAATTATTTTATTAGAATTTTTACTTTTATTTTTTCATTCTTTTCAAATAAAATTTTATCTTCATTCTTTGAATTTTGATTTCATATTCATCCATTTCTAATTTTTTTAGCATAATCTAACAAATAGATTTATCAGAAAATAAATAAATTATTTACATCAATTTTATGTGTCTAATTATTTAAAAGAAAATATAAATCTAAAACAATTAATTTAATTACCTTAATTTAGTTAAGAAAAAAAATATTTTCTTCAAAAAATATTTATCTTATTTTAGAATCTATCCTATTTTAAAATGACAGACACCTAATTTCAAAATTATCTTCTAAACTTTTACTTTTACTTGAACATGTCTACAAAAGGCTTTATCAAACTATTATCATATCTCAATCAATGGTATTCGTATTTATAAAATAGTAAATTAATTAGAATGTGGTAATTTTAAGAGAATGAAATTTAAGTAAGAAATAAACAAAAAAAAACAGAAAATTACAAACTCTTTTAATTTTTATCTGTCTAATTTGAATAATGGATTTTTAATATAAAATAAAGTTTTCAGTTCCTTGTCAAATACCCATCATTCTTAATGACCTCTTCTAAACTTTTTTTATAAATTTCATACATAGATCTATACAAATGATAATATTCTTGAGATTCGAATCCTTGTAAAATGTACTTCAAAACATCTTATTTTTTATACAAAAATTTTTTAAAAACGCCCAAACGTGCTCTATTACAAAAATCTGTCTTTTATTTGTTTTATACCAGAATTTTTAGGGTTATAAAAATTAGAAATACATTGATTCAAGTGTTAAATCTTTTATTAATTTTCTATTAGCAAATTAGTATTTGAAAAATAATAAGTTTAAAAATAAAAAAATATTGGGTAAAATATTTATCATTAAAGCTATTTATTTATTTATTATTTATATCTAGAATTAGACCATAAGGTCCTACCTATTTTATACTCTTAGGCCAAATAATTACAATTATTATACTACACAAAACTTCTCTTATTTGATTATTCATCAATTTAAGTTTTAGGATATTTTTAAGCTTATATTAACATTCTTTAGTTCTTTTGTTTTAAATATTTTCTGATAGAGAATATAAATGAAGTATTTAAATAAGATATTATTCAAATAAACTAATAGCAAGATAAGATATATAGTATCTAATTAAATTTGAAGAAAATCCTTTTGAATTAATTTTATTCGCCTGATAATTCGAAGAAATTAAAATTAATCATTTCTGATAGATAAAATTCAAAAAAGTAAGGAATTATTTGAATCAATCTTTTGTTAATTTAGATTAGATATAGACTGATAAAGATATTTTAAATATTTGGATATCAGAACAACTGTACAGTTCCCTCTTTGTTAATATTTAACAAGGATTTTTTTATTGTTATTAAATTAATAATTAAATTATGGAAATCTTTATAATATTTAATTTATTTGGAAAATTTATAACTTAATAAATGATTTTAGTTGTTTATTTTGTAATAGCATTGATAGCTTTACTTTTTGTTGGGTTTACATATAAACTTCTTTTATATCCTTAGATAAGATTAAGAATAATGACCTGGAAACATGGGAATTAAGTAAAAACATTTTTTCACTTAGGTTCAGGCATTTATAAGGAATATTTCATGAATTTAAGTTAAAAAAATGATAGCATAGCATTTATAAGAAATATTCACTAAAAAAGTATTAAAGCTATTGCTTATAACGTTGGTGGTAGAATATGCACAAACTTCGTAGATCCTGATCTTATAAAGCAAGTACATTAAAATCCAGAGGCTTTTCATAAACTTGATGCTAATGTAGCCATAACATATTTATTTGGAAATTCACTTTTATATGCCTAAGGTAAAAATTGGTAAAGACAAAGATAATTTGTTGGTAAATCCTTCCATTTTGAAGAAATTAAAAACTATCTTCCTCTGATTAAAGAAATATGTTAAAAAAGTTACTCAAGTTTACATGATAAACTAAACCAAACTGATTAAATTGAGATAAATGCTGTCAAAATATGTGAATTAGTTACTTCTGAAGTTGTTTTTAGAGTATTTTTTGGATCAACTACTGAAAATTTAATGATTACAAGACCAGATGGAAGCTAAATTCCAGTTGCATAAGAGCTTATTTAAACAGTTATAAACTCCTTTTAACTCTTAAAAAAAGATAAAGTAGCTTTATTTAAGTAGCTGGCTTTTGGAAGAAATAGTACTAAAATCTTTCCCACTTAAGGAGAGAAAGTCATACTAAATCGTCTTGCAGCTATTAAAGAAAGCTGCTTAAAGGTAGTTGGAAAAAGAAAAAATTAACTTGAAATAAGTTCTACTTAAGCTTAAAAAAATTTTTTAGACTAATATTTAATTGAAATGATTACAAACAAAAACACTGAAGTAACAAAGGAAGAGATTATTAATAATTTCTTAGGTTTATTTTTTGCAGGAACAGACACTACAGGAAATATGACAGGAGTTGCTTTATACTATCTATCTAGATATCCTGATATTTAGAAATAAGCTAGAGAAGAAGTAAAAAAAATATCATCTCAAAGCTCAAGTCAAAGCAATCCTGATTAACTGTTTAGTTAGCTTACTTTTGAAAATCTCCAAAATATGAATTTAATACACTCAATTCTGAAAGAATCATTAAGACTAATTCCCCCAGCTATTGAAGTCTTTCCTAGAATAGCAAATTATGATATGAAAATAGGAGAATTCTAGCTTAAAAAAGGAGACTTAGCTTCTACATACTTTATTTACAATCAGTCTAACCCAGATCTCTACGAAAATCCTGAAGAATTTAATCCTCATAGATGGATGAATATTAAAGAGTAATTTTTTATTGTAGAATCATTAAAATTTACAATTGTTATTTTTATTAATAGTTCATAGAACACTTTCAATTTTACTCCCTTTTCATTAGGACCTAGAAATTGTATTGGCCAACATCTTGCTATTATAGAAGGAAAATGTATACTTGCTTACATTTTATTAAACTTTGAGATTATTCCTAATAATAGTCATTAAGTTATTAAAGAATTAAGAGTTGTATATGGCTTTCAGAATGATAATTTAATTTATTTTAAAAAAATCAAATCAGCTGAATGATTGATTTAACTTTGTTTCATAAACTATTTTTTTTTCAAAATTAAAATATTACATTTTTTCTTTAAATAATATTTTTTATTTTGTTTTAAATTTTCATTCTTTTCATAATTTTTAATTTTTAGAATTTCGAACAAAAATATTGGTTTTTTTGAATTAAACTTAATATAAGAGATTAAAGAAAAATATTTTAATTGTAATTCAATAAAAAGATATTTATACTCACTATTTAAGGTAATGAGTTATTATTCATTTTGTTGTCGGCCATACTAAGGTGAAAACACCGGATCCCATTCGAACTCCGAAGTTAAGCGCCTTAAGGCTGGGTTAGTACTAAGGTGGGGGA
>JH720324.1:330852-342229 GCA_000231825.2 Tetrahymena elliotti 4EA
ATCCCATTCGAACTCCGAAGTTAAGCGCCTTAAGGCTGGGTTAGTACTAAGGTGGGGGACCGCTTGGGAAGTCCCAGTGTCGACAACCTTTTTTTTTAAAGATGAAGGCAAGTAAATAAAATAAATATAAAAATAGGTGAAATGGATTATTTTAATAATAAATAAAAAGATGTTTTTGATTATAAATAAATAAAAGATTTTATACTTACATAAATTAGAGATTAGTAAATTAATTAATAGCCTCAATTAGATTTCATGATATGAAAAGAAGAAGTGTTTTTAAATATCCAAACCTAAAGCTCATCATAGATAAAATCCATAATAATGATTTCTTATTATTTCATGCATATCATATAATCTATTTATCATAATTCCATAGAACTATAAAAAATATTATATATTTTATTTTTTCATTTTAGGTTTGTTTTAAATCTGATTAAAATTGATTAATTGAATTTAATTCAAGTCAATTTTAAAAAAAATAATGTAAGTGATTTGGAAAGTATTGCCAGAATTAAATAGAAACTCTAAAATATATAAAGCCTTCTTTAGAGAAGCTTTTAATCTAGTTTAAGAAGAATTTAATGGTCAAAGAAAATAATGATTCATTTTAGAAATTATTGAAATTAGCAAAAGAAATGTCTTTAATTATATTGAATTCTACTTAATCTTTTTAGGAATAACAATCATTATTTATAAATTTTTGCTGTATCCTAAAATGAGACTACTCTAGATCTAAAGAAAATATGGAAATAAAATTAAAGTAATTCACAATTATGGATCTGGTCTTTTATTGGAATATAAGAAAAGTTACAACTAAAACAAAGACAGCTTAAGTTTTATACGTTAAATGCCATTGTAAAATGGAAATAATATCAAAGCTTATGCTTTTAATATTGGCTCAAAAGTAGGTTATAGCTTTGTTGATCCTGAGTTAATAAAATAAGTTCACTAAAACCATGATGCTTTTGAAAAAATTAATTTAAATCCAGCTATCATTTACCTGTTTTCTAATTCTTTGCTATTTGCAACAGGTAAAAACTGGTAGAGATAACACTAGTTTTTGGCAAAATCTTTTTATTATGATGAGATAAAAAACTATTTTCCTTCAATCAAAGCTGTTTGTTAGCAAGTTTCTGATTAAATTAGCAAAGAGTTGTAAGTTAATCCAAATAAAGAGATTAGAGTTGTAAGGACATGTGAACAAATTACTTCAGAATTAGTATTTCGTGCTTTCTTTGGATCTTCAATAGAAGATATTTTAATTACTTCAGAAAATGGAAATACTATGCCAATTTAATAAGAATTAGTTTCGTTAATTATGGACTCATTTCGCATCATTTAGAGCAATAAAATGATTTTGCTTAAAAATTAAATTCTGAAAAAATATTCCTTTTACGTTTTCCCTTTCAAGAAGAGAAAAAATTAATTACTTAGTCGTTTAATTTAACTAAAATAGGCTTGTAAAGATTTTATTCTTAAAAGGAAATAAGAATTGTATTCTGGCTCATTGCTATACAAAAAAAATTTCCTTGACCTTTATCTAAAAGAAATAATTTAAGATTCTAACAATGAAATAACAATAGAAGAAATAATAGATAATTTTTGTGCATTGTTTTTTGCAGGAACAGACACAACAGGAAATATGACAGGAGGGGTTTTGTATTTTTTATCTGTGAACTCAAAAATTTAAGAAGAAGCTAGATAGGAACTTAAGAGCATAATTAAGTAGAAAACAAATAGCAACTTCTTATAAGAACAATTTAATAGTCTATAATTTGAAGATCTCTCTAAATTGGATTTGATTAACTCAATATTAAAAGAATCTTTAAGGCTTGTCCCTCCTGCTTCAGGCTTCTTTCCAAGATTATCAAAAAGAGATATCCAAATAGGATAGTTTTACGTTAAAAAGGGAGATCTTGTAAACACTCATTTTATTTACAATTAAAGTAACCTAGAAGTTTTTGGAAACTCAGACTTATTCAACCCTTACAGATGGATGAAAGGATAAGAGTAAATAAAATTTTTAAATTAACCAATTTATTAAAATCAAAATTAGGTAATTTAGTCTTTTTAATTTTACTCCATTTTCTCTGGGCCAAGAAATTGTATTGGATAACATTTGGCTATGATAGAAGGAAAGTGCATGCGAGTTAATTTTTTACTTAACTAAGATATATTCCATAGAAAGAAATCAAATATGAAATGAAGGTTATCTATGGACTCTCACCAGATAATTTAGTTTACTTCAAAAGAAGAACTTATTGATATTCAAAAAAAAATATTTTATGAGTAAATCATGTTAATTGTGTTGTGATTTTTTTTCTTCAGTTTTGTTTAAGTTATTCTTTTTTATTTTTTTGCATTTCAGTTTTGTAATTTACAAATAATTAAATTTATTTATTGCTAAAATTGTGATTTTATTGAATAAGAATTAAAATTATTAAATTCTAATGATTGGATTATTTTTTCCTTCTTCTCCGATATATAAAAATTAGAATATTTCACATAAAATACTGTATCTTTTCTACCAATATTTACTCGAAGAATTTCAACAATCTATAAAATTTTAAACCCAAATGTTATTGAACTTTAGGAAAATGTTTTAAATTTAAAGAATTGAATCAATCAAAAATAAATAAAATTAGATTTTACTCCATTAAATTTGTCTTGAACTGATCGTAAATTTTCAATTGTTATAAAATTTTAGCCAGCTTACAGACAGACAGCTATTGAATTTTAGTTCTTAAATTTAAATTGAGTGTTAAATTGAAACTAGATTAAAACCACAGATTTAAAATACATACTATAATAAATTAATTATTTTTAAAAATAAATAACAAAATAAAACAGATGATCATAATTATTTATATTTTACTATGTATTTTTACTTTGATATTAGCTTTTGCTATTTATAACCTTGTAATCTACCCTTACTTAAGATTGTAGATAATGAAATAAAAGTATGGTGATAAGATTTAGATATACTTTAAAGTAGGAGATGGAATATTTTCATAATACAAAAAGGATTTGAAGGATAAAAATGATAGCTTAGCTTTGTATCGTACTATGCATAAAAAGAGTTTAAAAGCCATAGCTTTTAATGTAGGAACTAAAGTAGGAATAAGTTTTGTAGACCCTGAATTAATTAAATAAGTTCACTAAAATCATGAAGCTTTCCACAAGATGGATTCAACAATGTCAATTATTTTCTTATTTTCTAATTCAGTCCTTTATTCTAGGGGCAAGGAATGGCAAAGGCAAAGATAATTCTTAGGAAAATCATTCCATTTTGAAGAGATAACAAATTATTTACCTTGCATCAAGGATGCTTGCCAAAAAACATTTGGAAATATAAATGGAAATTTATCTTAAAATGAGGAAACAGAAATCCATGCTGTTAAAATATGTGAATAAGTCACTTCTGAAGTGGTTTTTAATGTCTTTTTTGGACAAACCTCTGAGAATTTAAACATAACAAGGGAGGATGGAACAAAAATTCCTATTGCTAATGAGTTAGTCGAAACTATTATGAACTCATTTTAGATTTTGCAAAATGACAAAATTGCTTTACTAAAATGGCTTATATTTGAAAGAAACAGTACAAAGATTTTTAGAACAAAAGCAGAAGAAAATTTACTCAATCGCCTTATTTCTATCAAAAAGGCTTGCCTTTAGGTTGTAGAAAAGAGAAGAGATGAATTAATTCAAGATCCTTCTTTAGCTAAGAGAAACTTTTTAGATTAATATTTGATAGATATGATCTAGAATTAAGATAGTAAAGTGACTTACGATGAAATTGTTGATAATTTTTCAGTATTATTTTTTGCTGGAACAAATACAACTGGTAACATGACTGGAGTAGCTCTTTATTATCTCTCAATACATCCTGAAATTTAAAGACAAGCTAGAGAAGAAATAATTAAAGTTCTGTCAGAGAAATAAAATAAATAGAATACTGATAAGTTATTTGATTAATTAACTTTTGAAGATCTCTCAAATTTAAATCTAATAAATTCTATTTTGAAAGAATCTCTCAGATTGATTCCTCCTGCCAGCTCAGTATTCCCAAGAATAGCTGATCATGATATGAAAATTGGTGAATTCTAAATTGAAAAAGGAGATTTTGTCAACACTAATTTTATTTACAACTTATCAAACCCATACCTTTATCCAAATCCAGACAGATTTGATCCATATAGATGGATGGATTAAAAAGAGTAAATTGAGATTTATTATTCAATTAAATATTCAATTCTAATTTAAAAATTAGCAATTAATAAAATACTTTCAATTTTACCCCATTCTCTTTAGGACCTAGAAACTGTATTGGCTAACATCTTGCTATGATCGAAGGGAAATGCGTGCTTGTAAAAATATTATTACAATTTGAAGTCTTACCTAACCATAAGTAATAAATTATAAAAGAAGCCAGAGTTATATATGGACTTTAAAAAGATAATGTTATTTTTTTCAAAAAATTAAAAACAAACTGAAAAATAGATAAGTAGACTCTAAAAACTATTTTTATAATTATTATTTAAAGTATTCTTTAAGTATTTCATCCATTTTTGCATTTAATTTTCAGTTCAAAAGTTATTTCTTTTAATTTTGTTGAATGTAAAGTTAAGTGAATAAACTATCTCAAATACAAATTATGATTTTTTATGGTATTTACTCAAAATTTATTATTAATTGTTAATGAAATCAAAACAAATATGATCCATAAAAATAAATTAAACTATTCCAACTCATTTAAGATAAAATAAAATGAAATAAACTATTTTTATAATTTGAATAGATTTGATTTAATTTTGTATTTTTTTTCATTTTTACATAGAAATTTACTAAAATAAAACAATTATGAATGATAATATTCTAAAAAAAAGTAATTTTCACATTTCATTAAATATCAAAAATGTTAACTAAGAAAGTTTATTTATTATTTTAAATTTTATTTTGAATGAGATACAAAACTTTTGAAATTATTTATTAGTAATAAAACTAAGAGAAAATAATTCTCTAGTAAATAATAAATTTTTAAGATTTATGAAAAGAATAATAAGAATTATGCTTATTTACTGAATTTAGATATTATGTTTAACATTTCTAAGTGTTAATAAAATCAAAAGAAATTCATATAAATAATTATGAAGTGTTTTCCTTTTAAAATTAGTGGATTTTTATTGAAAGAATAAACATTAAAAGTTATTTAATTGTTTAGAAAAATAATTAAAATTTTTACCTTCCTTTTTATTATGAATAAAAGAAACTATTTTATCTTAATAGAATATAATTGAAAAATAAATAATTTGATGATTTTATTTATATTGTTATGATAAACCTTTAATTTTGTATTACTTTTATATAATTGTTACAAATTGTTTTTTGGAAATAGATAAGAAATTAAATTGTAAAGTGTTTTGAAAGAATTAATTTCTAATCAGAATTATTATGATTTGTTAGGTTACTATTTTTAAATTTTAGTTACTGCATTTAAAAATAACATGTAAATTAAACTACAAATTTTACACACCACATGATATTATATGTTAAGAATTATAATAATTTATTTATACTTTAAATTAACAAGAATAATAAATAGATAGATAGATGATTTTAGCTCTGTATACTATACTAGGCATTTTAGCTTTGATAATAGCTATTGCTATATATAATCTTGCTATGTATCCTTATTTAAGGTTGAAGATAATGAAAAAGAAATACGGCGATAAGATTTAAGTTTACTTTAATATTGGAGATGGAATATTAAAAGAATATTAAAAAAACTTAAATAGTTAAAATGATAGCCTGGCTTTTATTAGAAATATGCATAAAAAGAGTCTAAAAGCTATAGGTTTCAATTTAGGTACCAAAGTAGGATTAAGTTTTGTAGACCCTGAACTAATTAAATAAGTTCACTAAAATCATGATTCATTTCATAATATAGATGCAGCTATGGCAATCACTTTCTTGTTTGGTAACTCTATTCTATATGCTAAGGGTAAAGATTGGTAGAGGTAAAGATAATTCTTAGGAAAATCATTCCATTTTGAAGAAATAAAAAACTATTTACCTATAATCAAAGATGCCTGTATTAAAACTTTTGGCAGTCTTAATAAATAGTTGAGTCAGAAAGAGCAAACTGAAATACATGCTGTAAATATATGTGAGTAAGTCACTTCTGAAGTGGTTTTTAATGTCTTTTTTGGATCAACCTTTGAGAATTTAGATATAACAAGGGAGGATGGTACCAAAATACCTATTGCTCATGAGCTTGTAGAGACTATTATGAATTCATTTTAGCTCCTACAAAATGATAAAATAGCTCTCATCAAATGGCTCTTATTTAAAAGAAACAGTACAAAGTTTTTAAGAACTAAAGGAGAAGAAAATATTCTCAATCGTTTAATTGCTATCAAGAAAACTTGTCTACAAGTTGTACTAAAAAGAAGAGATGAATTAATTCAAGATCCTTCCTTAGCGAAAAAGAATTTCTTAGATTAATACTTGATAGATATGATCTAGAATTTAAATAGCTAAGTCACTTATGAAGAAATAGTTGACAATTTTTCAGGATTATTTTTTGCTGGAACAGATACAACTGGCAACATGACTGGAGTAGCTCTTTATTATCTCTCTCTTTATCCTGAAATTTAGAGACAAGCTAGAGAAGAAGTAATTAAAGTTCTGTCTTAAAAATAAAATAAATAGAATACTGATAAGTTATTTGATTAATTAACTTTTGAAGATCTCTCTCATTTAAATCTAATAAATTCTATTTTGAAAGAATCACTCAGATTGATTCCTCCTGCAAATGAAGTTTTCCCAAGAATAGCTGATCACGATATGTAAATTGGTGAATTCTAAATTGAAAAAGGAGATATAGTCAATACTCATTTTATTTACAACCAATCAAGTCCAGACCTTTATACAAATCCCGACAACTTTGATCCTTACAGATGGATGAATGCAAAAGAGTAAATTTAAAATTATGTTCATATTTTTTATATAATTTTTGTATATTAATTAATAGCTCATAGAATACATTCCACTTTACCCCATTCTCTTTAGGACCTAGAAATTGCATTGGATAGCATCTTGCTATGATTGAAGGAAAATGCATGCTAGCTAACTTATTATTATAATTTGAGGTTTTATCGAACCACAAATAATAAATTGTAAGAGAAGTTAAAGTTATTTATGGGCTATAAAACGATAATGTTATTTTCTTCAAAAAATTGAATTTAAATTAAGAATAAATATGATGATTTTAAGTAAGCTTTATTTATTTCAATAAAAGAGAAAAATAAATAAAATAATTTATATTTTTATTTGGCGTCTTTAACCTCAATTTAAATATTTTTAAAATCTTATTGTAATAGTAGTAATTATTATTATAAAAGATAAAATAAAAAATATTTTTTTTGAGTAAAAATATTACATTTCTGAATATTAATAAATAAATAAATTTATCATTATTTTTATTTGATATTTCAAATCAATAAATATCCTTTTTTAGTAAATAACCATTTTTAAAAAAATACCCACTACTTGATTGAGAGAATAAAATTTATTCTATTCTACTCTAATTGTGATCAGATTAGTTTTTTGGGAAGGTTCTTTATTCAAAATAAATTAATTGATAAAAAATAAGGTTAAAAGTAAGAAGATAATTAAGTAAGAATTTTCTCAATTTAAATAAAATTAATAGTAAAATTAAAATAAAGCTTGTTTGTAATAAGCTAGATAAATCGTTTGGGGGAGGTACTTTTTTATATAACTCTCCTGAATAGCATTAAGCTAATCTAAGCAAATCTAATAATAGCGTCAATTCAATGAAAGAATTTTATTAATTTTAACTGAATTTATTCTACTAATGTTTCTTATTTCAGAAAAGAGAAAAGGAATGTGAGTGATTTTTCTGTTATTATAAAATTATTTTTTAAAAATCTATTAAAATAGATGAATAATTCATTGTTCAGAATACTTTTTAATGTATTTACATTTTTACATATGAATTTAGTTTAGAAGTTTAAGCATCTAAAGAAATTCTTTCCTATTAATAAATAAATAAGATTGTACAAATGATTAATTATACTGATTATCTTTTATACTAAAAATATTAGCTTTTATAATAGGTAGAGCACTATACCATGTTGTTATTTTTATATGAAATTTTTGTTATTTTCCTATTTAATTATATAGATTAAGATCTAAAGATACATTAAATACAGGATAGAATTAATCATAACAATAACAATAGAAATTCAAAAATCTTTAGGCGTGGGGAATAAAAACTATTGTATGTTTTTGACAGTGGGGGAAAAAAATGAATGGAGGAGATATTGTGCAAGGAAAATTAGGATCTCTGCTGTATATTAGTAATTATCAAAAATGAATGTCCTATTTTTAAATTAAATTGAAAAACTTTTAAAAACAAAAATATTTAATCAAATGTGAAAGATATTTTATTTATTCAAAAAAAAATTCAGAATTAAATGGATGATTGATTATATATATAAAGATTAGATTTAATAAGTATTGATCAAAAATATGTATAGAGGTATGGAAATTTAATCAAAGTATTGCATTGTAATATCTCATAATAAAAAGCAAATAATTTAACTTTAACATCTTTTGTATTGAAATTCCTAATATTTTAGCCATACATTTTCTATTATGATTAAATGTGATCAAAATACTCTCAGAATTTATTAAATTATTTTATAAATAAAAATACAATTATTTCTCATATATTTTTACTGAATAGAAGAAATATTTAAATTTTGATTCATTCATTTTTCAGTAATCTGTTTGATCGAAAATTTACAGTAACAATAATTTCTGATAAGATTTTACTACCCCTATTTTTTGAAATCAAAATATTTTTTTAGTTGCTTTGCTATTAAATGGTAGAAACATATCTAGTGAAAATATTATAATTTAAAAAATATAATTTAAATTCAAATGTTTGCGTTAAAATTATTATATACTATTTTAGGACTACTGCTATTGCTGATAGCTTTTATCTTGTATAAGGTGATAATCTACCCCTACTTAAGATTATCTGCTATTTAAAAGAAACATGCTGATAAAATCAAAGTTTTTTATAATTTTGGTTAAGGACTTATAAGGGAATACAAGAAGAATTTAACATTGCATAATGATAGTTTAGCTTTCTTTCGCAGCATGCATTAGAAGAATTTAAAAGCTATTGCCTATGGCTATAGCGTAGGAGTAGGATTAACTTTTGTAGATCCAGAATTAGCTAAATAAGTTCATTAGAATCATGAGGCATTTAAGAAAATTAATGTTTGTATGGCAATAAGCTACTTATTTGGTGACTCTCTACTCTATGCAAGAGGAAAGGAGTGGTAACGCTAAAGATAATTTTTAGGGAAATCATTTCATTTTGAAGAGATTAAGAATTACTTACCTTCAATTAAGGACATTTCTGCTAAAGTTTTTGGAGAAATAAGAGGCTAGCTATAAAATTCTGAAACGAAAGAGATTTAAGCTATTAAGACATGCGAAAAAGTCACTTCAGAAGTTGTTTTTAGAGTTTTTTTTGGCTCAAATTTCTAAAACTTGAAAGTAACTTTGGAGGATGGAACATAAGTTCCAGTTGCTTAAGAACTTGTATCTACAATTAATAGTTCTTTTTAAATGTTTTTTAAAGACAGAATATCTCTCATTAAATGGATAATTTTAGAAAAAAATGCAATTTACTATTTCCCTACCAAAAATGAGCAATAACTTTTTAATCGCTTGATTGCTATAAAAGAATCATGCATGTAAGCCATTGAATAAAGAAAAGGAGAGCTCTAAAAAGATGTAAAATGTGCTAAAAATAACTTCTTAGACTAATACTTAAAAGAAATGATTGAAAATAACAAATCTGAAATAACAAATGAAGAGATAATAGATAATTTCTTAGCCCTACTTTTTGCAGGTACAGATTCAGCTGGTAATATGACTGGAGTTGCTTTGTATTATTTATCAATTTACCCTCAAATTTAAAATTAAGCAAGAGAAGAAATCATCAAATTAGCTTCTTTAAAAACCGACTCTGCTAATCCCCCTGAAGAACTTTTTAATTCACTAGCCATTGATGATATCTAAAATTTGAACTTAATTAATTCTATTTTAAAGGAATCTTTAAGATTAGTTCCACCTGCTATCGAAGTCTTCCCAAGAGTTGCTGTTTAAGATATCCAAATAGGAGAATTCTAAGTAAAGAAAGGAGATTTCATAAATACTCACTTTATTTACAATCTTTGCAATCCAAACATATATCCTGAACCAGATAGATTTGATCCAACAAGGTGGATGAATCAGAAAGAGTAATCTCATTTTAATTATTTCTTCATTATTGTCATATTTATTATTTATAACTAAAAATAGATCATTTAATACATTTAATTTCACTCCTTTTTCATAAGGACCTAGAAATTGCATAGGCTAGCATCTTGCTATGATAGAAGGAAAATGTATGCTTGCTTATATTCTTTTGAACTTTGAAATAATCCCAAATTAAAATTTAGAAATAACAAAAGAAATGAAAATAATTTATGGATTTTAATAAGACAATCTTGTTTATTTTAAAAAGAGAAACTTATGAAATCTTTTATAAACTAATATTAATTTCTTAATTTATTTTTTTATTTTTATGTCAATCAATAATCTTTAATTTTTATCTGATTGTATATTTTGCACTCTTAAATGATAAATTCAATCATATTTTTTATCAAATATTCTATATAAAATGTCGAAAAATTTACACTAAAAAAAATATCTAGTTTTAGAATAAATAGTAAAATACAATAAATCAAAAATTTAAATCAGAATTTTTTATTTAATTTAAAATTTCTAATTTTACCCTTCTTGTAAAACAATCAAAAAATGTTATTAAATTTGAAATAGAATTTCAGTAGGCTTTCGGATTGAGGAATTATTCAATTTTTTTAAATTTTGCAAAATTATGTTTGATATTTATTTTTAATTAATTCGTATTCTATTTAATTTCTAAAAAATTAAAAAAAATAAATGCTCAAAAAAAATATAAACTATTTTACAGATCTCAGTGAAGTACTTCAATTTCTTTTGAAAGATAATAATTTTTAATTTTTATCAATTTAAAGTTATTAAGCTCTGATTTAACTTCTTCCTTAAAACTTGATATAAATCTTGCGTAAAATTATTTCTTTTCTTTACAACTATGAAACTTCCAAATTTGTATTTTTAACTTCAGGAGCAATAATGTTTCAATATTAATAATATTGATTTTTAATAAGCAACTAATTGATTAATAAACAACAAGACTGACTAATTTGGGTTAATTGACTAGATATTTATTTGGCTCACTCATTCATTA
>JH720324.1:357402-374149 GCA_000231825.2 Tetrahymena elliotti 4EA
CTGTTGCAAACTTGATAACAAAATGAATAAATCTGATTATTTGTAATGAGATTCGGATACTACTACTGATTTCAAAAAGTCAGAAAGAACCAAATATTTTTAATTAAAAAATTCAAAATCAAAGTAAGGTAGATAGAAGCATTAAATTTGAAATACATTTTTTAATTATTTGAAACACTCTCTATTTAATATGCTCAAGTTTTTTTTGTAAATATGTAAATCTTAATGATAATTAATTTATTTGAAATTAAAACTTGGTCTTGTTAGAATTTAATAGAAAAAAATTTAACTAAAAAAATGAGCAAAAAAAATAAAATCTGTTTAAAAATTAAAAATATTGAGACTTTAAAAAAATTAATGAAAAAGAAGCATAACTTGTTATAAGGATTACTTTAAACTGTTAAGATTATTAAATAGAAAAAGTAGATTTTTCTGTATATTGCAATTCATTTTCTAGATTTACTAGCTAATAGAAGTTTTGTATAATATATAGAGATAATGAAGCTTTGAAATAAATTAAAGGATTAGATTAATTGTTAAAACAAATCGAAAATCTCAACTCATTAAAATTATTGTTTAGATATTGTAAGAATATAGAAAAAGACTCATTGGATCATATCTTTGAAAGCCTTTAATAATTGCAAAATCTAAATAAATTACATTTTGATTTTTATTATTGTAAATAATTACTCAACGAACATATATCGTAAGTGAGTTAGATAGTTTCTAAAAATCTAAGTCTGAAAAAGTTAAAAATTGATTTGGGATGGAATTAATATTTAAGGCAATAGGCTGTCAATTACATAAGCAACTGTTTAAAAGATTAATTAAACTTAAAAGTTTTATTATTGTCCTTTCATTATTTAAATCGAATAGAATCAATGGAAAGTTTAAATAAAATTATTAGAAATTTAGTTAATTTAGAAGATTTAAATGTTACCTTAGGAGGTTTTGAAAATATTAAAAAATATGAGATTAATTAGTTATTTTCATCTATTAAATAGTTGAATAAATTAAAAATTTTGAATTTAGATGTATTTTAATGTGATGTAGATGATGAATCTGTTGCAATTTTGGGTTCCTCTTTGTAAAATTGCTAATCTCTAAGCAAATTTTTTTTTGAAACAAATACTAATTCAAATATTTAATAATTTGGATAAGATATATCTAAGCTATCAAAAATTTCAGAGTTATATTTAAATTTTGATTATTCATAAAATTTAAAATTTGGGCCTTTTGGAACCTATAAGGAAGATATAAATAGCCTTGAAAAGCTAACTGTCAATTTGAAATATTGCTATTCAATTTCAAAAGAAAATCTTTGATTTATTGAGAGGTATTGAAAATTTCAAATATTTCATTCATACTTTGATGAATATTAATAAAAAGAATATAAGATATTTATTTTTATCAACTATCTCTTTTCTTCCCCTCTAAATTTATAATTATCAATTGTTAGGATTTCAATTAAAAAATATAAATAGCAATGATTTATGTAAAAGTAGATAGTACGAATAAATCTTTTATTTGATATTTGTAAAAAAGGAATTAACTCAAAATTAAAATATGTAAATGAAAAATCAAAATTGTCTCTTGTTTTCAAATCTTGAAGATTTAAATAAAAATCTGACAGAAGAAGATTACTTAGCTAAAAAAATAAAATTGTTGAAATTTTATATTCATTTTCTTAATATTTGAATTAGTTTGTAAATTTATAAGTTCTTGAATTAAACTTTGAGTTCGAATTTAAATGAAGAATTAAAGTTATCAATATCTAGCTTAAATAGACTTTTGCACTCAAGTTACTTAATTTATCCAAAATTACAGAACAAAGTTTTAAAAACATTGTTTGCACTTTAAAGTAAGGAAATAGGTTATTAATTCAAGTAAAAATAACTCTTCCTTTCGAAAATTCTAATCCCTTAAAAAATGAAATATTAGAAAGATAAATTAAAAATTAGTTATATAAAATTAAATATTTAGTTTTACTAAATTATGGGTGATTATATAAATAATTAATTTTTATTATTGAAATCAACTTGTGATCATAAAATTTTTAGTTTTAAAGGTTGATGAGTGAAAACTCAATTTTAAACCATCTGATAGCTATTTTTTAGCAGCTTTAGCCTTTCTTCTACCTTCTGAGAATCCTCTAAAAGCATTTATAGATGAGTTTCCTTCTTAGGTATTAATCTACCTATTTATTATTCTTCTAAGTAAGACAAAGTTGAAACTTATACAGAAGTATTTTCGATATATTTTTGATACACTCTATCTGGTATTACTTTTTTGCTCTAAATTATTAAATTAACAATATTACACTTCCAAAGAAAAGAAATCTAGATACACTAATAAGAGATCAGAGAAAATTAGTGTTTGCACTGCTTTATAAATTAGAAAAAATATGGAAGAAAAAGCTATAAGCTGGTCCAGCTAGTTCAACAATCAGATACCATAAAATAGACCATCATTACATTAGAAAGAGATATAAATTAGCTCCGATCATAGATTTTAAATCATGAAAACCAAATAAAATCTTTATAAGATAAAATAGAGTTACTAAGAATAAAATAGAATTAAGTAAAAAAAATGGAAAAGATATTCTTATGACGAAGGATAAGAAATAAATGGAGCTGTTACTCTCTATTTTAAAGATAAAAAATAAAGGAAAAGGATTAAATAATAAAGGATAAATTAGACAAAAAAGAAGAATATACAATAAAAAAGAAAAGAAAACTATTGTTAAAGGACTTTAAAATTATGGTTTAAAAGAACTAAGTGACAAACCTCCATAAAAATTAGATTATTTAGTGAAATAAAAATGGCTGTGTTAATAAATCTCCCATAGGTTGACCTATACCTTCCTAAAAGTTAGAATAATATCTCATTGAATTTGTAAGAACTTAGTGAAACTTATAATCAGAAAATATTTTTTAAAAATTGCTTAGGTGTAGGTAAAAAAATTGAGTTTAGATTTAGAAATAAGCAGTGGTTTCTAACTAAATTTCTGAAGAGAAATAAAATAGTCTTAAGAGTAATAAATTCTAAAAAGAAAATATTAATAGAAATAAGTATTATTAACAGATATATACATTAATTCTAAGAAAAACTAAACTCAGGAATCTATGATTTAAATTAGGTAATCAATTTTGATGAAACTAGCCTATTTAAACAAGAAACTGGAAATTCTACTTTAGCAGAGCAAGAAGAAAAGCATATAGTGTTAAAATATTTCACTACAGAAACAAAAGCTTATACTATAGCATTAGGTATTTCTTATGCAGGAACAAAGCTGAGGTAAGTTATTTTCAGGCCTTTTAAGTGCATTACAAACTATTTAAAACAGAGATTCCTAAAAATATTCTAATATTTGTATAGGGAATAAGGTTCATATTTTTCTAAAGATTTGTTTAAATAATGGATTAATTAAGTTTTAAAAGACCGCTCATAATGAATCGAGAAAGATAAGAAAGGAATTTTACTTCAGGATAACTTTATTGCTAGCTTCAGAATATTTTTTTGATAGTTAAGCAAATAAAAATTTTTATTGATAATTTTTAGTGTATTTTGCTAATTAAAATAATTTGAATAAAAAATAATAAGGAGGGTATTAAATTTAATTTACTTAGGAAATAGATGAAATGAAAAAGTTTATTAATATAAAAATAAAATAAATTTTCAATACACTTAACTGAAAGTTATTAGTTATTTTTCATGAAATTCTAATATTAGTTAATTTTAGTTAGAAAATTATCAAAGGAATTTAAGTTAAAGATTATAAAAAGTATCTCTATTCTATTAAAAAAATTACAAAAATAAAATTGAAATTATTAAATGATTTGAATATGATTTTTATAAAGTAAGTAAGGAAAATTTTTTTATTAATTCTAACTAATTAAATTAATTTTGTTGTTGGTTATACTAAGGTGAAACGCCGGATACCATTCAAACTCCAAAATTAAGCGCTTTAAGGCTGGGTTAGTACTAAAGTGGGGGACCTCTTGGGAAGTCCTGTGTTGACAACCATTTTTTTAAATTTAAAATAAAATGAATTTACATATTAAGCAAATTAATTTTTAAACTTATCATTCAAATTATTCAAATTGCATAAGAATATTTTATTTTATTTTTCATATATAGGAATTTGCTATGAGAAGATGAAAATAAAATGTATGAAAGAATTTCTTATTAAATTTAAAAAAAAAGAGCTGAAAATATTTTTAAAATTTTATAAAATTATATATTTGATAATATCATATCTTTTCTCAGAAAATTTAATATTTTATTTCACAAATAATTATTTCTAATCATAGATATTCAAATTTTATTAAAGGTTTTATTAAAGAGGAAAGAAATGTTGGTTATATAATTTATAATATTGTTACACTATTTATTAAATATGCAAAAATTGTAAAAAGAAAAATAGAGTTAATTGTGATAAAAAAATTATGAAAAAAACAGATCTTTTGAAAAAGAAAATCGTATTTGTAAATATTTAAATAAAACAAGAATTATAAAAAATATACTTTTACAATATTATCATAAGTATTCAATTATTTTACGAAATAAAATTTCAATCAATTTTTGACTTAAACTCATTGTAATAATGCTATTTTCTAAACCAATCTTTATAATTTGTTGATAGAGTTAATAATCTTTTATTAGTATCTTTAATCTATTTCATAGCCACTAAGTTTTGTTAATAAATTAAAATAAAAATTCCTTTAAAAATGTAAATTTACCTGAGATCGATATTTAGATGGTTAGTATACTTTTCTAAAGAGAGTCCTAAAATTTGTATTTCATGATTATCAAATCTTCTCTAACTATAACAGTCTTTACTTTTTTTAAGTTGTTTTAAATGATTATAAAGTAAAATAAATTGAAAATAAGTAAGAAAACATTTTAAAAAAAATAAATCTTTAAATTTCCATAATAGATATTAAAATTTGAAAGCTATTAAAACTATTTTTTAAAAAAAACTAATTTGGAAAAGAAATTCAATTTTAATTTAAGAAAATGTCTTAAGATTGCTTATATTTATAAACTAAAAATATTTGAAAATTTTGATTTGATTTAGAAAAGATTTATTGAGTATATACTGTGCTTTAAAAGTTAAAAAAATAAAATACCTTAAATTTAGATTCAATGATCTTAGATTATTAAGGTTTTGGAAATTTAAAATTAGCTTTGAAATACCTTTTCCTCCAAATTTATTCCATCTTTTTTGAACAGTAATATTTGTACTTAAAAATAAACATGAAAAAAGAAAAATAGAAATTATTAATTAATACTCGAGATTTAACAAAAGATTTTAAAGATTCACACAATTTGATAAAGCAAAACCAATATCTTAAATGCCTCTATCACCAATATCATTATACCTTTTTTAAGAAAATAATTATTTTTTTAAGTTAAAAATAGAATAAATCTAAAATAGACTAGCAGATGAAAAAAATAAAATAATTAATTTACCCTAAGTCAAGATACAAAGATTTAAGATTGACAAATTTAGATATTTCTGAACATAAAGCCAAAGTTATTTCTTACCCAAGAATCCTTTATCGAAATTTGAATTAATTTTTATTTTAAAGATTTTTTACAAATAAATGCTTATGATCGATTTTAAATCATTCAAAAAGAAAAAATTAACTTCTTTATGAAAAAAGGATTAAAAAAAAATTATGAATAATTAAATCTAAAAACAAAATATAAATAAATTAAAAATGTAACATTTTTATTTACTTAAAGCTTAAATATAAGTTTTCCAGCAATGTAGAATTTTTAATACTTGAGATTAAACTTAGAGGTTTAGCATATTCATTATATGACTCACTATTTAATTTGAAATTTATTTTAAAAGAATTATTCCTTTTTATTAATTTATTTGTTACATTTGAACTTTCAAAAATTTAAAGATTCAAACAATCCTTTTAGCATTCCCTAAGATTTGCATCTTTATTTCACTTAAACCAATTTCACTAGAATTAAATTAATTATTGATCATTAAATAAAACTTAATCAATTTATTTTAATTACTGTTAACCTAATTAATTTAAGTGTCAAATTTTATAGATTTTTACATCCAATAAAACCTTAACCTAAGATATTTAGATCTTCTTCACTAAGTTGACCTTACTATTTACTTTATTGAAGATAAAGTATTAAGAAAACTCTTTTTAAGAAATAAAATATATTTCTAAATAAGTAAGCATTACACTAAATCTAGTTCTAAAACTTAAAGTTATGTGCATTTTACCAATGCTGAACTTAACATCTTTATTCCTTTTGTTTGTAGTTTATTTGAACTTTTTAAATTTAAAAATATTTGTTAGTGAATTTATTTATTTTTAGAATAAAAAATGAGGGAATTTATCATTTAAATGCTAAATTATTTCACTAATAAGTGTACTTTTTGATCTTGAAAAAATTAAATGGTTTCACAAAAAAATTATTTTAATGATTTTATTTATGTCCCTTTTGAGAAAGAAAAATAAAATTCATAAAAAATCAGATTACCTCAAATTAAGATTTAAAATTTAAAGCTAATGACAGTTTCCAAAAGCAGATTCTAATCCCACTAAATCTTTATCACGTATGTCATAAAATCTTTTATTATTCATTCAAAATTCTTAAAACTGAGAAAATAAAAAAAAAATAAATATGAAACTCTATTTCAAAATAATTTATTTTTTTGTTATGAAAATTTAGAAGATATTTCTTTAAATAAAAAAATAGAAGAAAAGAAACATATTAATTTATGAATAAATTTTATAACACACCCAAGAAGAAGAAGATTTTTATGAGAAGATAATTCAGAGTTATAAAATTTTTTTTTAAAAATTAATTTTACTGTGTACTCAATGAAAAAGAAATATTTACATCTTCTAGTGTTCTAAACTTTACTTGTTCTATCATTTTTCTTTTTTAAATTTTGTTTGATTGCACTAAAAGTTCTACTTAAACAATAAAATGTTCAATAAAAGTGTTAGTCTTTAGATTTGATAAAAATAATATAAGAATAAAAGATATAATCTTGGCTAATCTAATAATCTTTGAGATAGATAGATTTTGAAATATGTTTACAGATTATCTATTCTATTTTAATGAATTTAGATTCAAATAAGAAATTATGAATAGGGAGATGGTAATTGTATCAAAAAACAAATTCTTATCAAATACGAAAAGTAAATAAATCAAAAAATTTCTATAAAAAGAGTAATCTAAAAATCTAGCTTAAAAAATAGATTGATATTTATCAGGTAAATAATTATTTGTCATTTAAATTAAATACTTCATTAAAGATTAATAAATTGGATTGAATTATTAAAGATAATTAATGATTATAGAAATAATAATCATCATCTTATTTATCCTACTGATTCTTTTTACTAAGCTTCATGTAATCCCAATAATAAGAATCATGCTACTAAAGAGGAAGTACCCTAATCAAGTTGAATCAATTATTCATTTTGGTCCTAGTTTGATTAGGGAAGAGAAATTTAATCTGAGGGATTATAGTGATAACTTATACACTTTCAGAAACTTTTACAAAAAAAATCCAGATGTCAAGTTAATTGTTTACAAAAATGCTAAGGGATAGGTGGGATATACCTTTGTAGATCCTGAACACATTAAACAAGTACATTAGAACCCAGAAGTATTCTAAAAGTAGTAGCAAAATCCTATAATAAAATATCTATTTTAAGAATCTCTACTCTTTAAAACAGGAAAAGAATGGTAGCGTTAAAGATAGTTTTTGGGAAAGTCATTTCATTTTGAAGAAATAAAAAACTATTTAAGTGACATAAAATAAGTGACTAAAGAGGAATGTTAGAAAGTGAAAAAGTAGCTTGAATCTCAATCAGATAGTTAAATAGAAGCTGTCAAAACTTGTTAAAATATTACTTAAGAAGTTGTCTTTAGAGTATTTTTTGGTTCTACAAACTTAAAAGTTATTAAGCCTGATGGTTAGCAAATTCCTATTGCTAATGAAATGATTAACTCAATTGAAAGCTTTTTTCTTCTATATAGATAAAATTATTTTTTGTTTGCAAAGTTTTTAATTTTAGGTAAAAATATACTCGAAGTGTTTCCTACTAAAAAAGAAATGGCTGTAAAATAGAGATTTGAAGATCTTAAATTAACTTGCAAATAAATTATTGATGAAAGAAAAGAATAACTGACCAAAGACCCTACTTAATATAAATATAACTTTTTAGATTAATATCTAAAAGAGGTTCTTATAAACAACAATAAAAGTATTACAGATAATGAAATAATTCAAAATTCTCTCAGTTTATTCTTTGCAGGTACAGATACAACTGGAAATTTATCTGCTAGTGCCTTGTATTATTTGTCTCTCAATCCCTAAATATAAACATAAGTAAGAGAAGAAATTCTTAAAGTTCTCTCATAAAAGAATTAAAAGGGAAGCCAAGAAGAACAGTTTGATTCTTTGAGTTTATAAGATTTGTCAAGTATGAACTTTCTCAACTCAGTCTTGAAAGAAACACTCAGATTGATGCCACCTGCTCCAAATTCTCTTGCTAGAATTTGTGTTTAAGATATCTAGATTGGAAAATTTTTTGTCAAAAAAGGAACTCCTGTTGCTACTCATTTTATATCTAGTTAAATGAATCCTAAACTATATCCAAATCCTGAAAAATTTGATCCAAGCAGATGGATGAACTAACAAGAGTACATTATTTATTTTATTGCTTTAACTTATCCATTTATTTTTATTTAGGTTAAATTCAATCAATTTCACACCTTTTTCTTTGGGGCCAAGAAACTGCATAGGGCAACATCTAGCTATGATAGAAGCAAAATGCATTCTTTCTTACATTCTAATTAACTATGATATATTGCCAAATCATAACTAAAAAGTTTAATTTAAAAGTAAATTCGTGTATGGAATTTTTCCAGATAATTTTATTCATTTTTAGGTTAGAAAATGAAATTCACTTTAAATGGTATTTGAAATTTAAAAATTAGTATTTCAAAAAATATTAAAAATGTATTTATGTTTAAAAAATATTTGTAAACATTAATTTAAATTTATCAAAATTAAAATATATTTTCTACAAAAAATAAAAAGTTTTAAAAAATGAAAAGATAAGAATTTAAAATAGTTTCTAAAATTTACCCCTCGACACTGAAAATCTCGTCTATCAGCACTTTAAATTAAAAAATATGAATAAAAAAGAATAAGGAGGGTATTAAATTTAATTTATTTAGGAAATACTTGAAATGAAAATGCTTATTTACAAAATTTCACTTTTTTTAAATTAAATTTTTTTAAATTAAATTCTGGATCTTTCTTTATAAATTTACAATTTACATGTAAATTAAGCTGAGTAATTCTCAATTACTTTTTTTGAGTTTTGGACATCTTTACAGTATAAAAGTTATCTTGGATTAATTTTTCATTATATAGATGATCAAGGAACCCTAAAGCTGTAATTTGACTCTTAACTCTTTAACTAAGCTCATACAGGTAACAATATTTCTTTGATAATATCATACATTTTAAAAGAATTTGAATGTAACTTTGAGAAAAATAGTTTTTGTTACTGAAGAAGCAACAAACATGATAAAAGCAGGAGAATTATTGCACACTAACCAATAAATATGCTTTGCGTATATGTTACATAATACTTTGAACAAAATTTAGTAAATTGTGAAGGAATAAAATCTAAAGTGAGGAATCTATCTAGTAAATTTAAATACTCATAAAAACTATAATAGATATTTGAGTAAAAATATAGTCAATTTAAATTGAAGCATCTTAAGCTTAAACTCGACTGCATTACAAGATGGAATTCAAAATCTTTAAGAGGTATGCTTAAGTAATAATTTGTTTAAAATGTAGAGATTTGAATTTTGTTGTAGCAATTTGCTATTGTTGTGTTTAAATCATTTATATCTATTTAAGTCTTCAAGTAATAATTCACTAAAAATATATCAATTTGAGTTTTGTTGTAGTAATTTGCTATTCTTGGAGTGAAATCATTTGTTTTGAGTTATTTAATAAAGTTTAAATTTAAATTTTAGATAATAATATAAAAGAAAAGCATCAATTGCTGATTTAAGTTGCTTCTTTTCTTTGCTATTTTAATTATTACTTATTTCTCTTCATTTTTTTCTACCTTTTAATAAATTTTATTTGTATTCTTAATTATAATAGATTAAATCTATAATTTACGAAGTATTTTTCTTTCTTAGTTTTCTTAAATTAAAATTAAAAATCTAAATAAAAAAAGAAAAAAATGAAAAATCAATTATGAATTAATTACCTTTTAAATAATTTTTAAGAAACAAAAACCATCCAAAATTATTGAAATAATAAACAAATTCATATTCATCAATAAATTATATTTAATGTATTAGATTTAAAGCAAAACCAAAAAAATTTTAAAAACATTTATATGGCTGTTTAACAAAATTATGGTATTTATTTAAATTTGGAACCTTTGACTATTTTATGAAATTGTTGTGTCTGACTATTTAATATATTTAATTACAACTGGCTAAAATCGAAAGGTTACCCAAAGTGGTTGCCAATTATAAAATTTTCTTTTCAATTTTTAGTTATGTTGTCAGTCATACTAAGGTGAAAACACAACAGATCCCATTAGAACTCCGAAGTTAAGCACCTTATGGTTGGGTTAGTTAGTACTAAGGTGGCGGATAGTTTGGGAAGTCCCAGTGTCGAAAATCTTTTTTAATTTTATATCCTATTAAATTGAGTTTATAATAAAATCTATTCAATTTAAAATATAACTTCTTTTAAATTTTATTTTTTAATAAATAAATCTTTTTAACCCATTTTAATTATTAAATGAACACAATTAATTTTGTTGTCGGCCATACTAAGGTGAAAACACCGGATCCCATTCGAACTCCGAAGTTAAGCGCCTTAAGGCTGGGTTAGTACTAAGGTGGGGGACCGCTTGGGAAGTCCCAGTGTCGACAACCTTTTTATATTTTATATCCTATTAAATTGAGTTTATAATAGAATCTATTTAGTTTTTATAATTATTTTAAAAATAAATAAATCTCCTTAATGTATTAAGCTATTTTATATATTAAATCATCACAATTAATTTTGTTATCGGCCATACTAAGGTGAAAACACCGGATCCCATTCGAACTCCGAAGTTAAGCGCCTTAAGGCTGGGTTAGTACTAAGGTGGGGGACCGCTTGGGAAGTCCCAGTGTCGATAACCTTTTTATTTTAATTTTAAGATATATTTTATATAATTTAACTTAAAACTTTTTAGAATAATAAATAATTATAATTAGAGATAAATTTAACATTAGTAAATAATCAAAGTAAATTATGAATAGTAATTAATTTATTTGAAATTAAAATTTGGTCTTGTTAGCAATTTAATAGAAAAAATTTAATTAGGAAAATGAGTGAAAAAAATAAAATGAGTTTAACAATTAAAAATATTGAAGACTTTTAAAAAATTAATGAAGAAGAAGATGCATAACTTGTTAAAAGGATTACTTTATACTGTTAAGATTATTAACTAGAAGAAGTAGATTTTTCTGTATTTTGCAATTCATTTACTAGATTTACTAACTTAAAGAAGCTTTGTATTTTAAATAACTTTAATGAAATTTTGAAATAAATTAAAGGATTAGATTAATTATTAAAACAAATCTAAAATATAAATTCTATTGTTTAGATTTAGTAAAAATATCAAAAAAAATTAATTTGATCACATCAAAGAAAGCTTTTAATAATTAGAAAATCTAAATAAATTATATTTTGATTTTTATCATTGTGAATAATTACTAAATGAACATATAGATAGAGTCAATAAGTTTGATAATTTCTAAAAATCTAAGTCTGAAAAAGTTAAAAATTTTGGGATGGAATTAATATTTAAGGCAATAGTCTGTCAGTTACATAAGCAACTGTTTAAAAGATTAATTAAACTTAAAAGTTTTAATATTGTCCTTTCATTACTTGAATCACATAGAATCAATAGAAAATTTAAATAAAAATATTAGAAATTTAGTTAATTTAGAAAACTTAAGTGTTACCTTAGGAGGTTGCAAAAATATTAAAAAAGATGAGATTAATTAGCTATTTTCATAAATTAAATAGTTGAATAAATTAAAAAATTGGATTTAGATGTAAATTAATGTGATGTAGATGATGAATCTGTTGCAATATTGGGTTCCTCTTTGTAAAATTGCTAATTTCTAAGTTAATTTGTTTTTTAAACAAGTTCTCATTCAAATATTTAATAATTTGGATAAGACTTATCTAAGCTATTAAAAATTTCAGAGTTATATTTAAAATTTTACCATTCGAAAAATTTATAATTTGTGCCTTTTGGATCCTACAAGGAGGATGTAAATAGCCTTGAAATACTAAATGTCGATTTAACTTCTTGTTCTTCAATTTGTAAAGAAAATCTTAAATCTTTTGCTTCAGATTTATAATTTTTTGTCAATTTAAAAGAATTAAACATTAATTTAGAATGTTGTTGTGCAAAATTTGATGAAGAATTGTATGATTAATTTATTTTATCACTCTAAAATAAAAAGCGCTTGGTTTCTGTAAGTTTTAATAGTCTTTTTACAGTAGACTAAGAAAAAATAATTAAATTAATGCAGTCAAAAAATAAATAAAATATCTTAGGTTAGTAGAAATTATACATTGATCAAAAACTTTATGGAGATTCTATTTCTTTGATTAAAAAAATAGAATAATTACTATTAAAATCTAAAAAATTAGTTTGCTTATCTTGCTTAAATGAATTTATCAAATTTTTCTAAATTTATATACTTTTAAAAACTTAGAAATAAAATAAGTTTTTATTTATATCTTGAATACATATTTTTGTTTTGTATTTTTTATTTAAATTTTAAAATGTTTAGTTTAATTGTATATTTCTAAGGATATTTGTCTTATTTTGATCACAAAATATTTTGAAAAGTAAAGATAATTTATTTTTAGTCAGCAATTAATTAATAATTAAACATAAACCTAATAATTAAGAAAAAAAGAAAATAATTAACAATTTCTGAATATGGAGGATAAAAATTAATATCAACTCAAAATGTTAAATCTTGAAAACTTAAACTTAATTGATAATCAATAAAATTTTTCAGCTAAAAGAATTACTTTAAATTGTAAAAATAACTTGTTAGATGTAGTAGATTTTTCACTTTATTCAAAATAAATTTAGAAATTTTAAAATCTAAAGTAAATTATTTTGAAATATGAAAATCAACCTAACTTATAGGAAATTTAAGGTTTGGACTAGTTTTTAAGCTCAATAAAAAAGCTTAATTAGTTATGCATGAGTTTTAGAAGCTCTTTCTTTATAGAAGAAGAATCTATTTAGCATATTGCTAATAGCCTGTATGAAAACTAAACAAGTTTAAAATGCCTTCAATTAGATTTCTTATTTTGCAAAAAACTTAAAAATGAGCACTTTTCTAAAATATGTGAAGCAGTAGCTAAAAATAAAAATTTAAAAATTACCAGCCTAATTTTTGGATCGAATGATTATTTAACTCAATAAATCATAAACAATCTAAGTACTTGCCTTTAAGATAAGTTTCATCTTTAAAAACTAGATCTAAAATTGAATTATATAAAAAGTATAGAGAACATAAATGACTTAGCTTTGACTTTAAACAATTTATCCAACTTATAAAATCTTTCTTTGTCTTTGAGAGGTTGTAAAAGTATAAATGATGATTAGTTTAGCTAACTCTTTTAAGTTTTTGATAATTTCATGTAGTTAAGTTAGCTTTCATTAGACATTTTTGATTGCCAAATCAATGATGAATCTATTAAATAATTAGCAAGCTCATTATCAAAATGCTAGTTTTTAAAAATTCTATATCTAAATCTGGGCTATCTTCAAAAAATTGTCAACATAAAACAATTAGGAAAAGCCTTTTCTGAGATGTCTAGCCTATAAGATTTAACCTTGGATTTATTCCAATCAGAAAATCTATCTCGTGGGCCTTTTGGTTATTTTAGTAGGAAAGTTAACAAAATTGAAAAATTTAAGATTATTTTAGATTTTTGTTATTCCATTTCAAATAAGAGCATTAAAAAATAGAATTAAGATTTGGGGTTCTTAGTTAATTTGAAAGAGCTTTCATTAAATTTATGTACTGGTCTTAGATTAAAGTAAGAATTATATGAAGATTTGAGTAGATCAATAAGTGGATTAAATCATCTATTAGTTTTAAAACTACTTGATTTATTCTAAATTGATCCTGAAAGTTTGAAGACGTTAATCAGATGTATGAAGTTAGCAAAAAGCTTAAGGTACATAAAAATAACCTAAACTAATTAAAATTAGAGTATCATTAAACATTCTTATGAAAGTTTAAAAATAAGAAATACATTATTAAAATTAAAGTATTTAGTTCATTTTTCATATTCTTGAAAAATTAAAGATATTTTTTGATTCATTAATTCTATCTTTTTATTTATGTCTTTTTTTAAAAAATATTGATTTTAACTATTTTACTGCAACATCTGAAGAAAGAGGCAACATTAAAAATCATATCTTATCTTTAAATATGATTAAGTATCTCTCTCATCAGTGAAGTATGATTGAAAATAAATTTTTTATTAAATTCTACTAAAAAGCCAATGAAAATATTAACAATTTAGATTAGTTAATCCTCACCTTAAATTCTATCTATGCTTTGAGTTTAAATTAAATGAAATTTCATTTAATTCATTTCTTATTTTCTTACAATTTGTGGCAAAAACTCTAAGAATCTAAGAAGATATTTAAGTTTTTTATAAAATGTAAATAAATAAATATTTTTTCCCATTATTTGTTAATTCATCAAAAAATATCCCTTTTTTATTTTTTGAAAAATTTCTAAGACTGCTTTAAAACTGTTATATTTATAGTGCAGCCTTCTGCTTTGGCAAAACCTTCTGGTTTTTACTCCATATATATTTATTATTGTTTTTAGAAAAAATAAAAAAATTAGATAATGGAAGAAAAAAATAATGATTGTTTAAAAATCTCTAATATTGAGGACTTAAATTAATCTGATGAAGAATAATAATCTCTTATTACCAAAATAATTTTATTTAGTAAAGATTATTAATAAGAGCAGCTAGATTTTCATTAACATAGCTAATAATTTTCAAAATTTTAAAACCTTAAAAAACTCTGCATTGTTTATACTGAGAGTAAAAATTTGAAAGAAATAAGTAGGTTCCATGAACTTTCTTATTCAATAAAAAATATTACCTCTTTTTAACTAATCTTTAGGTATTCATTGGATATTTAAGAATAATCTTTATTACATATAGCTTAAAGTATTTAAAGCTTCTAAAATCTCATTAAATTTGAAATAGATTTCTATTATTGTGAAAATTTAGAAAACTACCACATCTAAATGATATGTTAAATGATTTCAAATAATCAAAATCTTAAAAAAATATAAATAAATTTAGGATGGAATACAAATATTGATTAATAGTCAGTGGAATACATTAGTGATTGTTTAAAATATAATGATAATTTAAAAAAGTTGGAATTATCTTTTCACGTCATAGAAAATATTTACTCAATAAATAGTCTAAACTAATCACTAGAAAATAAAATGAATTTATAATCCTTAGCTATTAACTTAGGAGGGTGCTGTAAAATAAAGAAAGAATAAATTGATGATTTATTTAAGTTAATCAAAGAAATGAATCTATTAAAAGACCTGTATTTAGATGTATATAATAGCTAAATAAATGATCAATCTGTTGAAATTCTTGGAGATTCTATATAAGATTGCTAACTAATAGAAAAATTGTATTTAGAAATGGGAGGTATAACTGCAATAACAAATATTAAATAATTTGGATTTAGCATATCTAAACTATAAAAAATTTAAGAGTTATATTTGAATTTTTACAATTCATAAAGATTAGTATAAGGGCCATTTGGATACTTTCATCAAAGCCGAAATAGCCTTTAAAAATTTACAATCTTTTTAGAAGAATGCTGTTCAATTTCTTGTCAAAACCTCTTATCTTTAGCCTAAGACTTAAGATTTTTTGTAAATTTAAAATAATTTGATATAAGTTTAGATTATTGCAATACCTTAAGTTAATAATTTTTTGATGAACTAAGCTTATCTCTTTAAAGCCTAAAGAGTCTTGCTTCAATAAGCTTTTGTAAACTTTACAAGATACATAGAACAAATTTGATTTTACTTATTTAATCTTTAAAAACAATAAAATCTGTAAGACAAATAAAAATAGCACGTTTTGACATAGAATTTAATCAGGATAATTATTCTTAAACTATGACTAAATTAACAAAGAAATTACTTTTCAAATTCAAATATTTGGTTGATATTACTTGGATTTGAAATTTTAAATTCTTGTATATTTTAATCTTTACAAATTATGCTATTAACAATTTATATTTTGTTTTTTGTGAAATTAAATAAAATATCTTCAAAAAATTATTATTTATGATAAAAATATAAAATAAATTTTCATTATACTTAATTTTTAAGTTATTTTTAACGAAGTTCTAATATTTATTTAAAAAAAATAACTCTCTAAAACTACAAAAATAAAATTTGTATTATTAAATCATTTGAGTAAGAAAAATTTTTTTATTAATTCTAAATAATTAAATTAATTTTGTTGTCGGCCATACTAAGGTGAAAACACCGGATCCCATTCGAACTCCGAAGTTAAGCGCCTTAAGGCTGGGTTAGTACTAAGGTG
>JH720324.1:392241-403665 GCA_000231825.2 Tetrahymena elliotti 4EA
AAGAGAAGAAGTTCTGAAAGTTCTCTCATAAAAGAATTAAAAGGGAAGCCAAGAAGAACAGTTTGATTCTTTGAGTTTATAAGATTTGTCAAGTATGAACTTTCTCTACTCAGTATTGAAAGAAACACTCAGATTGATGCCACCTGCTCCAAATACTCTGGCTAGAATTTGTGTTTAAGATATCTAGATTGGAAACTTTTTTGTCAAAAAAGGAACACCTGTTACTACTCATTTTATATCAAGTTAAATGGATCCTAGATTATATCCAAATCCAGAAAAATTTGATCCAAGCAGATGGATGAACTAACAAGAGTAAACATTATTTTATCTAATTGCTTTAATTTATCCTTTTATTTTTATTTAGGTTAAATTCAATAAATTTCACACCTTTTTCTTTGGGACCAAGAAACTGTATAGGATAACATCTAGCTATGATAGAAGCAAAATGCATTCTTTCTTACATTCTAATTAACTATGACATATTGCCAAATCATAGCTAAAAAGTTTAATTTAAAAGTAAATTCGTTTATGGAATTTTTCCAGATAATTTTATTCATTTTAAGGTTAGAAAATGAAATTCACTTTAAGATGTATTTTAAATTTAAACTTAGTATTTAAAAAATTATGAAAAATGTATTTATGTTTAAAACATATTTGTAAATATTAATTTAAATTAAAATAAATTTTCTACAAAAAATAAAATAATTGTTTTATTTAAGTCAAAAATTTTAATATTTTGTTTTTATTAACTCCTATAACTTGTATTTTTTTTCATATTCATAATTTAAAAAAAGAATTATTTGAAATAAGGATTTTTCTCAAACGAGATAATTTCAACAGCATTTCAAATTTTTGTCAAACAATCAATATAAAAATGAAAAAAAATATAATTTTAAGTAAAATATTTAAATTCAACCTAATTATTTGTGTTCAGAACAATTATTTAATAAATTTTAATTTATGAAATTTAATGATATTGAATGCATAAGTTAGAATTTATCATTCATAAAAATAATAAAAAACATAAAAATAAAACTCGAATTAAATAATTTAAAGCATCAAAATCAATATTATAAAACGACAAGCTTAGGTATTTTCAAAGCTTTTTACTACAATTTATCATAGCTCTCATAAAAATATTGTGTGAATAAAAATAAACAAATAAGAAAAAGAAAGATAATAATTTGAAAATAATTTGCATAAACTTAATAATTATTTCAAATCATAAATATTTATTTTTCAAGTTTTATTGATACAAATATTTTTTACCCTAACTTAAGACCTAAATTTGAGAGATTTGTGCAATTAGTTATCCCTGAAATCAAATCTGATAAGCCTTAATCACCAATTTGGTTTGAACTTTTATATATTTTGTAAAATTTTTTTTAAAATGAAAAGATAAGGATTTATAATAGTTTTAATAGTTATTCTACTCTAGTTAAAGTGCCAAAGTTGAGAGGTTAGCGAATTTAGCCAAACCTTATCCAAAACCAGATGCAATCTCATCATTCATGCAATTATAACTTTTAATGTTTTGATTAATAATATTTATTACCCATCTATTTTAATCTTAAATCGCAAGAGTAAAAGCAAAATTTTTAAAAATATCCTAAAATAGTTTGGGTTTTGATTAATAACTATATCAAGCTCATAAAATTAGTTTTATTTTATATTTTTTAGGTATAAAAATAAAAATTAAGAATAAACTATCAATTATTGTTAATTTTTTATTATGAAATACTAAGAAAATATTTTTCATATCTTTGAAAAGAAATAGAAAACAAAAATTAAGAAGAAAATAAAAATAAAAAAGATAATAAAAGTTCATTTATTTTATTAATTTTAGAGGAAATTTAAAAAAGATAAAAGTCGTATATCAAAATAAAAAATAATAACTCACGAAATTGATAATATTTCAGCAGACAAGGCTTTCAAATTTAACTTTAAAAATAAATATTAAAATGTTTTGTTTTTTTTCAAGTATTAAGAATATTTTATAGCATAGAATTTAATAAAAAAAGTTTACTAAAAGCTTATATGCAAACGCTAGAGACTAATTGATTAAGCCAAAGCTGAAGCAAAACTTTCAAGACCTTTTTTACCTATCCCGTTATCCCTTAAATTAAAAATATAAATTTTATTTTAAAAAAGAATTATTTTAATGATATAATTAATATATTAACAAAAAATAAAGAACTAATTTAGAAAGATTAATGCACTGAGCCATATAAAATCCCAAACTTGATAGGAAATTTTCACTAATTTAATTATTATGGCTTTATTTAATTAAAAATATTATGGAATTAGTTAAAGATTAATAAAGATAAATAATCAGGAAAAACTTTACACCGATTTTGGAAAAATAAATAAAAAATTTGTTTATTAGTTTTTCAAAAAAGAGTTAAGTAAATTACCAAGAAATAATATTTATACTTGTTTACTTTAAAATAATACTCTAAGATTATAAATTAGAGCACTGACTCAAACTTTAAATCATATTTATAATTCCCTCATCACTTAATAGATTAGTGCTTTTAAGAAAAACGCTTTTAAAAGATTGTTTGTGTAAATTAAGCAAGTAGAAATCAGATAATTAATAATTTTGTTAATACTAAAAATTTAATAGAAAAGCTTGTGATAAAATAATAAATAAATAAATTTTAAATTAGAAGTCAAAAATTAAAGAATTGAGTAAATAAATCATCAAACTTTTATTCACAAATTAATTACAAAAAAAATCTGAAATAATTTATAAAAAAAATTATATGGTGAGGTACAAAAGTTAACACATATTGAGATCATTTTCAATTTTAAAAAATAAATTCATAATCTTTCTGAATTTAATTAAGAAAATTCTTTAATCTGTCAATACGCAAATAACTTTGTATCGTATTATATTTAAAAGGAAAGAAAGCTATTTTTACCTGATATCAAGTGACAAATATTAGAGGTTAATCTAGTTTGCTAAAAAAGAACCCAAGGTAAATACTCCAGTATTTTCAATACTATTATTCCTTAGAGTAATTATTTTTAAAGAATTAAGGAAAATCCAAAAAAATTATTAAATAAAATATTTATTGATAACAAATTGAATTGATTATTTAAACATGTAAATTTAAAAATTTTAAATTAAAATTTCTATGTTATTTTGTTGAAATTAAATATGAAAGAAAAAATATTTTTAAAAAATCTATGTAATATTACTACAGTTAGATATCTAAACTAGAGACTTTGGAGACTTTAGCTAATGCAGAACACAAAATGGATACACCTTAATCTTATATTTGATTTGAGCTTTTAACAATAAAAAAATCTATAAAAATTTCGAAAATATCTTAATAAAAAGTTAATTCTTTCTTATGGTAAAGTCAAGACAAAGAAATAAGAGGAGTTATTTTTATTAATAAAAAAAAACATAAAATAATTTTACTAAAGATTAATTGTTAAACTTGAGAGATTAGAGCATTTAATCAAACTAGAGCATAATTTTGGTAAACCTTTCAAACCTAAAGAATTTTAACTTAACAATATTTTAAATTAGTTGATTTCAAATAATTACAAGAATACAGAATTAAAAATTAAATTTAATTTCAAAATTGTTTTATTTTAAAAAATGTATATAATTATAACATGCCAAACATATGATATAAAATTTATCTTTTCATTTTTAGTTTGTTTCGGTTTCTTTTATTAAAAATGTGAAAAGTAATATTTCTATTTAAATTTCAAGCAAATACAATAGTTTGTAATATTAATTTTTTCATTTTAAGAACTTTTCTTTTTAATAGTGATTAAAGCTAATCATTAATTTCATTTTTCCTATTAATATTAAATAAATAAGATTTAGTTCAAACAGAAAAAAAAATTAAATAGAAAAAATTAAGATTCATAGAATTTTTAAATTAAAAAATAAATAATTGTTTTCTCACTGACTGATAACAAGTATTTTAAAAGCAAAATTCATTAATTAATATATTTGGTTTATTGATTAGAAACAAATTTTATTCAAAAAAATTAAACTGTTTTACATCAGGTAAAGTTCTAAATTTATGAGATGAGAATTTTGAATCAGACCTGAAACTAATCCTAAAGGTGCTTCAGCATTTTTTAAACTATCACTTTTTAGATTAAAAATAAACATTTCACTTATTAAACATAAATAAAGAACTAAATATCTCAAGATTAAGAAATTATTATTTTTTAAACAAGCAAATACTTTTAAAAGAAATAAACTATCTTTACTTAAGTATAAGTGTCAGTATTTAGAGATTTGTGCAACAAGCTAAAGCATAACCCAAATTATAAGCTCCTTCTTAACTAAATGAGGAAATATAACTTTTAACATTGAAATGTTTTTAAAATTTAATTCCAAAAATTTAGACAAAAATATAAAAAGATCATTTTCCATTATTTGTTAATTATTTTTATTTTTTATTTATAGTTGTGAATAATTCTTTAAAAATCAATTAATTATTTCAAATGCTTGTAAAGCTTACTTGTAATTATCATACAATATTTATTAAAAATTAAACCATTTTTACCTTAGATAAAGTGATAAATTTGTTAGATTATTAAATTAAATAAAATAAGAACCAAAGCTAGATATTCCTTCATCACTGATTTAATTAGCACTTTTAATATTTAGATTAATAAGTAAAATAAAAAAAATTGTCATACAAAAAGTAAAATTAAATTTTTTGTATTTTGATACATAAAAAATGTAAAAAATTAATAGAATAGGAATTACGAAAAGAATGAAATAGTAAATAATAAATCAAAAAAAGGCAAAAAAAATTGATGTAAGAATTAAATAAGGTATAAAACTCAAACATTTATCTAAAGTTTGCATTTGATAAATATAAATAAAAATTGATTAAGTAAAAAGTATTGGTGAAATCTACAAGTATTAATTAAAAAAATAGACTGTTTTTTTTTACCCAAGATCAAGTTACAAATTTAAGAGTTTAGAACAATTAGATAAAGCAGAACCCAAACCAGATGTGCCTGAATCACTAAATGAGTTTCTCCTTTAAATATTTGGAGCATTTCATCAGTAAAAATAAAAATGTCATTTCTGAAAATTGAAATGAAAAAAGAATTACTACTAAACAATAAAAAAGTGAAAATATTGATAATTATTTGATAATCAACAGTAATTTATTGATGATTAGATACAAACTCGAAATGAAGTTTTCTAAAAAATTTTTTTAAACACCCAAAAGTTTTTAAGAATCAAGAAGGATTTAAGGTAAGTGTTTTTAAATTTATCTATTGAATAGCTTTTTTTAATATAAATTAAAAAGCTTAATTATTTTTACCATAGCGAAAGGACCAAAGTTTAGAGGCTAGGGCATTAAGCTAAATAAAAACCTAATTTTATTAAACCCAAGTTACCTATATTACTGTCGCTTTTAATATTAAAAAAGTACTCTATTTAATCATGAAGGAAGATAAATTTAAAATCAAAATGAAAAAACATTTTTTATTAATAAATTAATAAAATTATCTAAATATTTAACCTTTTTTTAATTTAACTCTTTTTTTTTTGTTAGTTAATTGAACATAAATAAGTAGTAAAATGAATTCATATATTTATTTTTACTTCAGTTTAAGCTATAAATTCTATAGATTAAGGCATTTAGATAAACCAATACCCAAGCCTTAAGCACCCTAGTTACCAATTACATTTGTTCTGTTGAAATTTAAAAATAAGTGAATTAATTTGATAGGTAGTAGAAAAATTTTTACCCAAGATGAAGTTTCAAAAGTATGAGATTAGTGCAAGAGGATAAAGCAGATGCAAAATTTGAAATTCCTTCATCACCAATTTTATTACTGCTAGAAATAAAAAAATATGTAAGTTAATATAAAATAAGTTAAAGAAAAATAATTAATAATATAAAACGAAATACAAATAAATTAACTTATCAAAAAGTTGTTGAAATAAAATACTAAATTATTAATTAATCATTTGCTGATTGATAAATAAAAATGTAATAAATAGAAAGAGAGTTTAAAAAATTCTTCCTAAGCTAAAGATTTGTAGTTTAAGAAGATTGAAATAAAAAATGCATAATATTTTACTTAAGAAAAAGATTTAAATTTGAAAGATTGAAACACTGACTTAAGTATAAGCCAAAGTCTGAAATCCCTTGGTGACTAATTTAATTACAACTTATTTTTTTAAAAATAAGTAGAATGATCATTTAATAGGAAATAGCTTATTTATTTACAAAAGATCAATATCAATAGTAGACAAAGAAACAGATTGAGCTAGAGCAGAACCCAAATCTGACATGCCCTAGTCACCAATTGAATTTTAACTATTAGAAAATAAAAAAGTTGGTTGAATTTTTAAATTTGGAGATGAAAAAAAATTATTTATGAAGAATAAAAAGTTTTTAAAATATTTATTTTAAATGAAAGATGCTAAAATAAAATAAATGTAATCTAATCTTTTTAATGAATAAGATATTTAAATAGTGAAAGCAATAATTCCATCAAATAAAGCAATCTATCTTCTTTTTGGAAACTTTAAATGCATTAATTTTTTCTAAATTATTACTATTACTTTTGGTGTTTTAAAAATTAATAAAATAAATTAAACTATTTACCAAAGTTTTATATTAAAAATGGACAGATTCGTGCATTTAGCTAAAAAAGCACCTAAACCTAACAAACCTTAATGGCCTATTTAGTTATTGCTTTTCAAATTATAAAAAAGTAAAATAACTATTGGACAAAAATAAAATAAAAATAAATTGAAGAGAAAGATCTTAGAAAATTAATTAAATTTTAGGGATGATTCAAACTTTTATTTATTAATAAATTCATAAGCAATTAATTAAAGTAGAAAAAATAAGCATAAAATTTTATTTTACTTATTTCCAAAATAATCGAAATTATTAAATTAATTTTACTCAAGGTCAAGTGATAAATTTTAGAGATTAATGCAATGTGATAATCCAGAAAATATATCTGAAGCACCCTAGCAACCAATTTTATTATTGCTTTCATATTAACAAAAATAAAAGAGTTAAAATAGGTTAAAAATAAAATAAAAAAATTATTATTCATAAAACTAACTCATTTAAATATTTGAATTTATTTTTTATGAAAATACTACTTTTATTCTTTTTTCTATAATTCTTTTAAAAAAAAGACATTAACACATTAAATATTTTTACTTAAGGACAATGTTCAGATGTTTCAGATTGGTGCACTAAGCTACACCAAAACCTATTCCTAATAATCCATAGTCTCCGATTTTATTTTCTCTTTTAAAATTTGGAGTTAAACTCAAAAAAACTGTAAAAGGAGCGAATAGTAAGAGTATCATAATTATATTTAATATTGTAAAATTAATTAAAAACAAAACTAAGTGTCTTTTGATGATAAATCTTTTAATAATCATGAACATAAGGGTAATTAAAAATAAATAAATTAACCAAAATATTAATAAAATTTTTCTTTTTCACTCAAGCTTTTAGATGAAATAGTTACTTTATCTTTGCTTGAAAATAAACTTTAAGTTAAACAATTTAAGCTATTTTTTACATAAGGTTAATACCCAAAGTTGTTATAGTTTTAGCTGAGGCTAAAACAGAACCTAAATAAATCATTGTTTAATCACCTATAAAATTTGATCTTTTGAATTTCATAAAAAAATTTGTAAGATTAAGTTTGAAATGTAAATTAAAAATGAATAAAATAGAATAAATTGAAGAAATTAAAATATTTAGGCAATAATTATCCTTTGCTACTCAAATACCCACTTATTCTACTATTTTATTTGAATTATTTTTTAAGAAAAGCAAAAATTAATCAAAATATGCTTTCAAACAAAACCGATCCTTGTTTTTATCCTGATATTTTGTTTAAATTCATATAAAATAAAACTAAAATATTAAAATCATATTCTTTACCTTAGTGTAAAATCAAATTCTGTCAAATTTGAGCATTAAGCTAAGCAAGAACCTAAATCTAAGGCATCTTATTAACTTAGAACACTTTATTTACAAAAAAAAGATGTCTGAAATTGATGTATAAAATAATAACACACAATTCAAAAAATAAACTGCTTAATTATTGATGAAAATAAAAAACTTAAAAATAAGCAAAAATACAATGTTAAAAAGAATAAATCTTTGGTAATTATTATACTATATAAAACTTTTGTAATTATTACTCTAAGCTAATTGTAAGGCAATTATGTGAAGATAAGTTGGAACTTTGAAACTTTTAAATTAAAAAAATAAAATAATAGTATTTTCTTGAAAGTATTTTAATTACATCTTTAAGATCTTCATAATATGCAAAATTCTCATCATCCATTTTTTTATTTTTTTGTATTTTAAAGAAAAAAAATTATCAAAAATTAATTAAGTGAACATAAATTAATATTTAATTAATTAAAAAATTAATAAAATATTTAAATATTATCCCAGTTTTAAAAATAATTTCTTTTTAATTTGATCCTCAATTATAATCTATTCAAAAGGGAGGCTCAGGAGGGGAGGGGGGAATTTTTGTTGAAAGCATTAAAAATTTTATAGTTTATTTAAAATTAAAGTTACATATTGAAAAGAGGTGGGTTTTTTGAATTTGGCAGTGGACTAAGAAGATTGGTGTCTAAAAAATAAATTTAATAACAATATGATTCTTCAGCTTCTTTTTTTAAAAAAAATTCTTTTCTTTTAACTACTAATTTAATCCAAAATTATAAAACTAAAAGTTTTTAACTATCCATTAACCCATTTTTTATCTCAAAAATAATACAAGAAATCAATGTGAGTGTCAATTAGTTAAATCAAAAATGTAGATAGTTCCAGCTTCAATAGTCTATATTTTAATTTTATTTTATTAAAACCATGAATCAATGTAGTCACTCTTATGGTCACTGAATATTGATCGTGGATTAAAACAATCTATTCATCTTTTGATATTATAATATTACTCATGATAGAATTTAGAATAGATAAATATAGTTCATTGGTATTCCATCCCCTTTTATTGTATCAACAATGCATTTTCCTTTATAATTATGATTTATCTGCTTTTTATAAGTTGATTTGTATAATTAAAGCAGCAAAAAATACTAAATTGTTAAAAAAATACCATTTTTTTTGAAACCTTGTAATTAGTAATAAGAATATGATTATTTTATAGATATTTTTCAAAATAATTCAAGTCAGAGAACAGAATTAACTCATTTATCAACTGTGGCTATTCCATACCACTTAATGAAAGCATAGAAAAGCATTTCTCTCAGCTTGAGTACACTCTATGAAAATTTTCAAGGGATTCTTTAAGAAAATCATTGAGATCCTGTTAATTCATAAGGATTTATATTCTTTAACTCATTTACTCTTTAATGTAGCTTTCATCAAATATTTACTAGTATTGAAAGGTTTTATTTGCCCAAGCAATTTTAATTTTTAATCTCTACTCTTCTTTATTACTTAATGTCCTTGTTCGCTATCTAATGGATATTTAAAAATTATATTAGTCTAGATTTATTTAAAAGCTATTACCACTATCTATATCTTAGTTTTGATATTCTTTATCTATTTCTCTAAAGTCTAACTTTGATATTTAATCAATTTATTTATTTATTTGACAATTTGTAATAGTAGAAGCAAAAAATATAAAGCAAACAGTTTGAAACAAAAGATTGATAAACCACAAATTAGGAGATCTATTGACTCAAATTACTGAGTCATCTAAAGTAAAAAATAATACTAAAATTGGTAGAATTTTGAGTTTGAGAAAGATTTATCTGTGCCGTCATTCAGAAAAGAAATTTTTTAAAAAAAAGAAGAAGAAAAAAATAATATAAAATAACTTTAGAGAGAAAAAGAAAAAAGGAAGTAGGAAAGAAAAATTTTCAAGACAAACTGACAAGCGATGAATGTAGTATACAGATTCAAGATAGAATAGATATATTATCATTATTATTTACCTAATAATTAAAATAAAATAAAAGATGCAAGCTAAACATAATAGAATAGATACTCAATTTAACTTTTAGTTAAGAAGAATCTCATTTATAGTAAAATTCAAGTAACATGATCAATTAATTGCAACAAGAATCTCAAATGGTGTTTGTTGAGAGATAAACCCCGGAAGCGCATACTATTCACACACAAAAGATTATGAACAATTCTAAAGTAAATAAAGTTGAATCAATTTAAACAATTAAATTTGCCTTCCAATCTTATTTGAAAGGTTTCTTTATTATTAATATTTAAAAGGTCATCTCTGTTGAGTAATTCAGTAGGATTAACCCGAATCATAAGGTACTTTAAGAACTCTACTCAATTCAAGGGTACTATGTACCAAAGGATGCATTTATGAGATGGATCCTTAAAAAGTTTATAGAGTAGAAAAGTAAAATATTTCTAAATTTTATTTTAGAATTGTTTATTTCTGCAATTTTTTATTCCATCACCATATTAGTACCTCTGTCAGATTATATAAAAAGATGCCTGGTTCACAGTAAACTTACCAAACAAGCTTGTTTAGACATTATCATGAAATATTGTCCAGACATTGAATTAGAATATTTCATAGTAGATTACATTTAAGCTTGATTAGCCAATTAAGAACTAGCAGTCAGGATGTAGATGAAATGCAAGGCTGAAAAGTTTAGTACTGTAAAATATCTGAGTTAACTTAAAGGTTTTATGTTCTATTTTATTTTTTTCTTAATTTCTTTTTAATTCTTCTGCTTCCTTTTATTTTTGGAATTAGCTATTTCTACTATTTTATTATTAATAATCAAGTAAATAAATATTTATTTATATAAAAATGAAAGAAAAGAAGAGAATTGCTTGCATAATTTACCTTAAAAATACTGCACCCTTGAGTTAGTTACACAAGGTGCTGCTCTCAACCCCTTTCATAAGCAAGTTTAATTAATATATTTTTTGGAATGAAAAGTGATTTTCCTTTCTAATATCATATTATTTAGAAGGTGTTAGATGCCTGTTCAAAGATACTCATATTGTAAATGCAGTGATAACTTTTTTTTACGAGAGCATATTTAAGATTATTCAAGAGCATATACATAATTAAATTAAAATAAAATAAAAATAATTTATAATTTTTTTATTTTAATGTTGTTTGTTTACAATATACATTTTTTGTTTATTCCATATAAATTACAAATATGTGTTTCTTCTTTTTTATTTTCTTTTGTTCATCATAACTAATTTAAATGTATTGAATATCTAATGATATTTTGTTTGTTAAAACTTATTAAAAAGTATATCAAAATATATATAAAAAAAATCAGAATTGGTTTCATGAAGATATCAATTTTTTAAAATTAAATATAATTATGGTTTTTTTGAATTTCTAAATTATTTAAAATAAATATAAATTCTGTAAGTTAAGGTGAAGTAAAGTTTTCTAAATTTTTTA
>JH720324.1:414534-457529 GCA_000231825.2 Tetrahymena elliotti 4EA
GACACAGATTATAATTATTCTTTGAATTCAGAAGATTATTTGTAGGTTCCTTATAGCAATTTGAATAATTTTGTTTTCTTTGGGGAATTATTATTTTGCGTTGTCGTAAGCAGAAGTGATTCATATAAAGAAGGTATAACTCTTTTATTTTTGATTCTTGACTTGTTTAGACTTCAATTTAGACCTTATTACATTTTAGAAGTTTAAAAAGTTGCTCTTTTTTTTAATTTCTATGGTATCTCTCTCAACTTTTTGATTTTAATCTCAAGAATTATTCCTCAACCATCAAATTTAATTAGTTTTTTCTCTCCTATCTTAATACCTATTATCTTCATAGCAGCGAATAAAACTATAATATAAACTGAAAATGTATATTTAAAGAATCTATAGAATGGCTTAAATAATTAAGAAATAGATTTACCAAAGCTTGATAGGATAATTAGGCTTCCTATTCTCAAGAAAGTAAATGATCCTACTCTAAATTGCTCACAAATTGAAAACACATTAATTAAATAGATGAATATAGTAACCTAAAAATATTTAAAAAGTAGTTAAGAACATAATAGAGACAAGCAAAAAATAACCCTGAATCATACAGAAGATAAAAATCAAATGAATTTGGATAATGCGCATTCAAATCAAAATGCTAAAAGAATCAGAAAGTAAATTAAATGCATTATGAAAGAAATTTTTGAACATTCTATGAAAAGCAAAAGTGGAGTAATAAACACAAGAGACCATGTTATTTACTTTGTTTTCTTGATTTAATTTTTAGGTTCACTAAGACAATATTGGATATTATATAAAAATATTTTAATGAAAGAAAGTAGTTTCTCAAAGTAGGTTTAAATTTTTAATTCTGTTCACAACACCATTTTCAAATAAAATGAAGAAATATTAAAGAAAAATTAAATTAATAACCCATTTGGGCAGAATTACTTAAAAGTAATTCAGTATGAAAAATAACTTGAAGAAACAGTTAAGCTTTTTGATACTGTAATAAGATGTAAGATAGAAATTTTGCTTAAAATGAAGCAAAAGTTAATTAATCTAGATGATTTAATTAAAGAAATTGAGCTTTTTTTGAAAAATAATGAGCAGCTGAAACAAAATTTAAATGAATTAACAAAAATTAACTCTTCAAATAATATATTGTATGAACTCTAAAATCTATATTTAGACACTCTTGCTTTTTCTCTAAATGATATTTCAATTCCAAAATATGGAGCTGAATCAACTTCAAAAAAGTTGGATTAATAAAGTAACTAAAAAAATAATTCATAATCAGATCTTTTCAGCAAGTTTACTTGCATTGTTGCTTCCACTTATGAGGAATCAGGTACACTGACAGTCAAACATGTTACATCTAATTTTTATAAAATTTTTCATATTAAAAGCAAAGAATAAATAATAAATAAAGAAGCTGATATAATTATCCCTTCTTATTTGTAGAACGTTCATCAAAAATATGTGAACAATTTCCTTGAAAGTAAATGCTAAAATAAAAATGATAAATATAGTAGATAAGTTGTTTTTGGAGCTATTTCAAACTTTCATGTTATACCTTTATAAATTGACATTAAAATAAGTCCTTTAGTTGACTAATCTTAATTTGGTTTGACTGCAAAAATTACTAGTAATAATCATAAAAAACATTATATTCTGTATTGCTTAAAGACCTATTAAATATTAGGAATGACCCAATAAGTACCTAATTTGATTGGATTGAGTACTGAAAAAATAGTAAAATTGAAGATTAACTAGCTGTTTCCAATCATACAAGAATCCAGCTTTGTTAGAGTCAGATAAGAATTAAATGAAAGGTCGCTCTCAATAGAATCAGACAAAAAAGATGAAGACTATGAACATGAAAATTTAAAATAACCCTAGATATAAGTAGGATAGAAGAACAAAAAATATTCTTAAAATATTTAATCAATTTCATAATAAGAAGACTTCTTGTATTTAAAAAGAAATTTCTTAAATGACCAAAGTTTTAGTGGATATAAAAGTTATAGAAATAATTTAAATATTACTATAGATAGAGTTAATGCAGATACCAGAGATTTAGTAAACGATTATGAATATTTAATGATGAATTTGGCTATAAAAAAAATTGATTATAAACTCAACTAAACTTTTGGTTAGTTAGAAATTATTAATGTGAAGCAATATTCAGTGGAATAGTAATTACCAACATTAATATATAATCTTTAATATCAATTAGCATTTTATCAAAGCTATGATAAGTTAAGAATTTAAAATTTGAAACCTTTAGTACCTCTACAGAATTTATAAGCTTTGTTTGCAGAACTTTTTAACTATGCCCAAAGTAAAATGCAGGGTATGTCTTTTTTCTAATAAAATTATGATGAAAATTCATTTTCTGTACAAAATTTAAATTAAGCTATCCCTTAAAAAGAATTCACAATGTACACTTCAGAATTGGTGCACAGCCAACAACAATTTTTTTAGCAAAAGAACTCTGAATCAGCTAAAAAGAAATAAAATCAGAAACTTGAAAGTACTGAAGACTCTAAATGGAATTTGGGTGATTTTTAAAGTAATAACCTTAATTAGTAAAATGAAAATTATAATGAAGATTTGAGTAAAATATTTGAAACATAAACTAGACAACTTCTAGCTACAACTAAAAGAAGTTTGTTAGATAAATAAGATGATAGTTTTATCATATTTACAAGATAATAATAAGATATTTCAATCATGAACCTCAAAGATAATAAGCATGAAAATTATTCATAATATGAGAAGACTTATTTTGAAACATAAATAAATTAAATTACTGAAAATAATGACATGAGTAAATTAAATTTGTAAAACAACGATTTTAAGGATTATTAGGTCATTAATTAGCATAGTGAATAAAACTCTAATAATTTACTTTTTAACAGCAACCGTTAGAATGAAAAAGAAATACCTAAGAAAACTCACTAATAAATTCCTCTGGCAAACAAGTCTAGTAATTTTTAATAGACTTTTTTTTCTTCTGATAAAAATGAAGCTGAAAAAAATAACATAGATACCTTATTAAATAAAAAAAATCGAACTGGTAAAAAATAGTTTAGTTAGACAATGAAAAGCTCTAAGAGGAATTTATATCAATCTACAAAAAGGGAAAAAGAAGTGCTCAAATAAATCTAAGATAAATAAGCAGATATTCAATCTACAAGCTCTAAGAAATCTTCATATGCTGCTGCTTTTAGATAACTTCACCAATTACTCCATCGTTCTAGATAACCAACTGCAATAAAAGTAACCAATCTGATTGGAATAACTAGTTACATAATAATAATTACCTTGATTACTGTTTAGTATTTCACACTTAGGAATGAAATTTAACAAAGCAAGGAAGATAAATATTATTCAACTTGGCCAATAGATTTTTAAGCTGCTATATGGGGTTTAGTAAGAGATAATAATATAATTAATGCTATTAAAGGCCTAAACGACTACAAGTTTCCTTCAGAAAGTGCAAAATAATTATTCTTGAATAAAACAGTTTCAAATCTATAAGAAGGAAAAAATGTTGTGTGTAGACTTATTGCTGTAACTTCAGGAGGAAATGCTAATGCACTTCCTTTCTAACTTTTTAAAAATTTACCAAATACCTTCTAAATAGGAAAATACTACAATGATTAAAACATATCAAAAGTTTCATCCATTACTGAAAAATATGTATTTAATTATGTGAACTACACAACAACAATACATTATTCAATCATATTATCTTACTAGCATACTTTTAGGTATGCTGTAGGTGCGGGTACTGGAAGGGCAGAATACTATATGATTTTAAATAATCTGAATTTTTATAATTCCTTATAATTAGAAAAGTAACTGCTAAACACTTTTAAAGAAAGTGATAGTCAGCTATAAAACCAATTGCTTTCTACTATGGTCTTAATCATAGTTATATCAGGTGTTTGTATGGGAATCATTTTACCACTCTATTCATACATTCAAAAATAGAGAGAAGATATTGTCAACCTTTTTTCAACTTTTAGCTCTATGAAAATTGATGAAATGCTAGAAAAAATACAAACAAGCTATGAACCCCATAGAAAAAAAAATAATTTTAGTGCTTTCAAATCAAACAATTCCAAATCAGAAGGAAATAAAAAAATAGCCAAAAATATTAGTACAACAACTAAGTTAAAAAAGATTAGCACTTCTTTAGTTTTTAAGATTATTATTTTACTAGGACTTACTGTTATTTACCCTATAGTAAACAAGATATTGACATCTAATTATTTAACACAATAGACTATAGCCCTAGAGACAATTAGTAATTTTTGGATTTAAAAAATAAATTTTCTGATATTAATTAAAATTTTTTTTATTCTTTTCCTTAAACATAATCATTCATTTTTATTTTTAAAATTAGTAACCATGTACTAGTTAAAAGGGTTTATATCTCATATAATGGCTTAGAATTAAAATTTGCTTTATATAAAAATGTATCCAAATGCTAAGCTTTTTAATGCAGGAAACTTTTTAAATGATGCTGCAGATTTAATAAGTCAAATAAATTCGAAGTAGCAGGGTCTTTAAGACATTATTGATTAATAACTAACAATAGACAAGTAAAATATTTAAGAAAAACTATTTAAATTAATTTTGTTTTTTTAAAAAAAATCAAGATATAAAAAAGATGAATATGATAACTTCTTTTTTGAGGCATTTAAATCTAATATTTGTGATGTATTTGAAGCCTTTCCATAATATAATTCAAACTCAACTGTCATTAATTAGAATGATTGTAATGCAGTGCATTAAGGAATATTAAAAAAAGGACTTTAGATAAGTATTAAAGAATTTCTATCTATGTACCCTAATTTATATCAAGTCTATCTTATGGAAGATTCAAAAGTATATCTCCCAATACTTTAATAGTTTACAGCAAACTTTGACATAGAAGATTTCACCAAATATGAAATGATCTTGGAAAAAGTTCTTGAATCCCTCAAAGATTTCATTTTTTTAGTAAGCCAAAGTTACTATGAAGACTTATCTTTAATTTAGATTTGGCTTTTAATTTACTAAATATGTTTGATGACTTTCATCTTTATTTATGTATGGTTATCATTCTCTTTTTCTCTGCACTTGAAACTTCTAAAATCGAAGTAGTACCTCTAAGTTATTGATATGACTTCATTACTAGAAAACAGCTACATTCTTATTTTCATTAAAAAAAATACTTCGATTTGAATCTTTATCAAATATTATCTTTACTTATTTGCTGATAAATTTGTAAAAATATGTTTGTTAATTTATTCTTTAATTTTTTATTTACTTCATTTCAATTTTACGAAAAATGTAGATTATTAAACTTTTAGTGATGAAAAAAATAATTTCTTATTGATGTTGGATGGTTGGTTATCGATATTTTTAAGGAATAAAGCTATTAAAATTTTACATATTTTATATTTATTTATCTTAAATTTTCATGAAAGTGTATTTTGTTTATATAGGTTAACAATAAAAATAATTTTAAAAATTCAATCTAAAAGATATTTTTGTTAAATTATTGATCAATTTCTAATTTCAGTTGAGGATAAATATTAAAAATATTAGAAGAGGGAGCATATATTTTTCTGGAAAAATAACAATTACTTAATTATTTTTTAAGATTTGTATTTATAGAATAAATACTTAATGTTGTAGGTAAATCTGTGATTTAACTAGATTGTTAAGCTCATTGACTTGGAATCATGAAATGAAAAGGATTATATTCAATAGTTAAAAATTTAGATACATTTTTCTCAGATAATTTTTAAAGGGTTTTAAAAACTGTATTTTATATTCGAATTGGATAAAGTCTAGTTGAAATTTATTTGAAATAAGCAAAATAAAAAGAATATTTTTTATCAAAAATTAGTGAAGAAAAATAAAGTGATTAATATGAATATCACAAACACTTTCAAGATATAAAAACACCACCTTCATAATCAATAGATAATTAAAATTTTTCTTTTATGTTTAATATACAGGAACTAAAAAAATATAAGTTGATATCCTCATTCCAAATTTTAGTTAAAATTTCAATAGCTCTATCTCTTATTGTAATTTCTTCTTATAATACCTTGATCTTAAACATTCTTTTGAGCTAACTCCATATCAGTTAGACAGGTTAAAATCTGAAAATAGGGAGGGTTAGATGAGACATCAATTTCGTTTTCTTCTAAAAATTCCTTTCACTTCAAGTCTGTATATGGTCTAGCATTGTCTTGGACAAATTTTGAATTATTTGTACTCATATTTCTCTTCAACTTACAGAAGAAATTCTTTTAGGAACTGAATATACATACAATTGAGTAGTGATAGAGTTATCAAAAAAATAGAGATCTAATTTCCACTTTCAGTAATATCTAGCTCCCCAAATAATCATAAAGCTCTATTTCCACTAGAGTGATTTTGAAAGAATTCCCTTTCTTAATCATTTTTGCACCATATTTTGTAAATTTTATCATCTAGTCTGAACACTGTTTTGTCATTAAAGAATATTTTTTTCAAGGATAGTTTGCCATATTTTTTGTCATATTTAATCCACTACTTTTTAAAGTTAGTAGAAAATTCTTAATAGATCTTTATAGGTTTTTTGCTCTAACTAAACTTTGCTAACCATCTTTAAGAAATCTATTCACTGATTTAATTAATTAATTATTAAAAAGAGCATAAAAGTCATAAACCCTATAGAATTTATTGTCTTCATTATATTCATCGGCAGCATCTTAGATTTCTTCTTCCATATTTTTCCTTCTGTTATTAATTGTCAAATTATCAACTGATCCAGTCAATTATGATTTATTGAATATTTTATTCACATTTGATTAAGATGTTCCAATGATTTCTGCAATCTATCTTTCACTATTTGGGGTATAGGTCTTGAAGCAAACAATTCCCCATTTTTAAAACTGATGAGGAAGCGATTATCATATTATTATATAACAAAATAAATAATTCAACCATTACCACTTTAACCAAATGATAATCGAAAATAAGATTTACAGTTAAAAAGAGTATTTAAAATAATATATTCACATACATCTTCCTTATTTATTTATCAACTTATTATCACAAAAATGTCTATGTGAGTCTAAGTCTATGATCACTACTAATGTTATCTTGTAGTTTGTGCTCAAATGAATCTCTTATGTTAGAGTTTTTTCAAGAAAAAAAGCAAAAATGCTCCTATTTCATCCTTAGTGTAGAATTGTGTTAAATCCAAATCAGAAACTTGTCTTTTTAAAATTCTTAAATTAGTGATTACTGGTGGGTTTTTTTGTAAATAATTATTTAAATCTGTTTAAGTGCGAAAGTTAGTTTACCAGTATTGTAGGCTATGAGAGTAAAATAGTCATTCAATTTTGTATCATTCTGAGTTTTGAAATAATAATTTACTAAAAATGTCAATTTATATTTCATGTAATAATTAGCTATTACTGTTTTGAAAGTATCTGTTTTAAGATAATCATTTAATTTTGTATCAAAACATGAGCCAGTGTGTAGAAAATGGTTTCACCTTAAAAAATATAAAGAAAAATATGCTGGATATGTCAGACCTTGGATACCCTGAGATGGTAGAGATGTGGAAAAATAACATAGATAATTTCATAGCAACTGAAAAAAGAAAAATTTAAGAAGAAAGGGAGAGAGAGGAGAAAGAGAGGTATGATGCATTTTTTCGAGTGTTTAGAATGATTGGAGATTAATTTGAGAGATTGGAGCATTTAATTAATCTTGAGTAAAATTCAGATAATTCATTTCTAACAAACTCATTCTAACTGTAACAACATTTTAAATATTTTAGTTGATTTCAAAATGTTTAAATATTTTTAATAGATTCAAAAAGAAGAAAAGGAAATATTAAAATATAAATTAGAATTTAAAAAATCTCTAAGAGTCAACCTAAAATTAATTTAATGGACCCAACATTATTTATTTATATTAGATCCGTTCTTTTAAATTAATTAGTAATAATTTAAAATACTATTTATTTTTACTAAGAAAAATCAATATTTAAGGTTTAATGAAACTCTCTCTCACTCAGAGTTAACAAACTTTTAATTTATTAATATTTTATAAAAAATCATTTTAATATTGAATTACATTTGATAGTGTTTTATTGGGTCTTTTCTTATTTTAAATCATTTTTTTCTAAAGTGTTTTCAAAAATGTATTGGAATCTATTAATTTAATTAATCTAAGATTTTTTTACAAGTTTTAAAAATATTTAGAAATATATCTTTATACTCCTAATTTCCTCTAATTAAAAAAAAAATTATTTTTCCCCCATTCTTACATTATATGTTTACAGCATCAACTATTTTCAAAAATCTAGAAAAATATTGTTTTTAATCTTTAATTTGTTTGGGTAAAAAAAATATTAAGGATTGAATGATTTATCTTAGTCATGTTTGATTAATTTCAAATATTCAATTAGCTTGAATTAAATTACAAATCAAACATAAGTTGAGAAATAATTATAGACTAATTTTAAAAAATCAGTATAGAAATTAATTTTAATCTGAACTTGATTGGGATAGATTAATAAATTTATCCAATCAAATTTCATAAATTCTAAATCTGGGATTAGTGCTTAACTTTAATTAAATTACAAATGAAATTAAACATAAGTCTAGGCATAATTGTAGACTAATTTTCAAAGATAGACAAAGGTATTTAATCTTTGATTTTACTGGAATCATTACTTTGATTAGGCAAAAAAGTAGATTGAATGATTTATTTTACCAAATATTAATTAACTCATAATAATTAATTGAATAAATTAATTGGTAATTAAAAATAAATAGAAAAGTAAAAGTCAGGATTAGGTGAAAAAAAAAGTGATTAAAATGTAATAGAATTTAAAAAACAAATACTCTGAGTGGCTGAAAAGTAAATTGTTTGAGCTAAAAAAGAATCCTGATTTAATGAAAGAAAGCTACCTGATGAATCACTAAAATATTTTAGTTCATACAGTGCCTTTAAAAAGTTAAATGAAAGAAGATGACTTCTATCATTTTAGAAGAGTTGTATTTATGCCAACTCACCTCTACAATAAGCCCTCTTTCAACATTACTATTGGAGATAAAGTAATTGATTTACTTTAATGTATGTATGTTGTGACAAAGTAATCTTATGAAAAATCAACTGTAGTTTAGGTAGAGCTTTAGAATTTTAATGACATTAATCAAAATTTACCTAATTATCAAGTTTCATGTAAAAGTGATTAAAATCATTTAGAAATATAAGCTGGGATAGTTGGAGACAAATATCTAATATTATCCATTCAATCAAGCAACAGTATAGATATCAAAGTATTCAATCTAGACTTAACTTTAATTTTTGAGTACTAAAAAGAGCATTAAGTTTTTATTACTGACGAATATTATCTAAAACATATCAATACTTAGAACTACTTTGATAATGAAATAGATTATCATGAACCTGGTATCATCTTTTTACTAGGTTTTTCTATACTAATAAGAATAGATTTAAATAACTCTTAAGTAATTACAAAGATTTTTGATGAAAAACACAAAAATTTACTGCGATTAATGCCTATCACATAAAGCGAATTCAAATACTATTTTAAGAGCAGTAAAACTGATTCAATTTAAGGATATAACTAGAGTGATGAAGAATATGTAGTCTTGTTTGTGATTCTTGATTATAAAATATATCAAATAAATATTAATAACTTAGAGATTATTAGATTAATTAACATCAACATTCAAAAAATAAAACAATTTGCAGAGCCAATTTTTTCTGTTTTTGTTGTTCCTATACCAATCAAAGATAGATAAAGAAAAACCTTTTCAAAATGGACATTTTTAGTACATGGCAGACCAAATGAATATTATTTGACTGATTGGAGAGAATAAAATTTATTCAAAAAGTAAAATTAAAAACTTGAGAATTCTTACCTCATAAATTATGCTTTTTCTTAAAGAATATTTATGCTTCAAGATAAAGTTTATGTATTAATAAATGATAATCGTTTGGATAATACTTGGAATAGAAAAGATTCTTCTGCTTCATTTTATTTAACAATTGATAAGAAAAAAGGTGAGAAACATTATCATCAAAGTATCAATGAAAATGAATCAACAGAAATAGTTTACTTTTCTTAAAGCTTTTTTATAAGAAACTTCTTTCATCCAATTCTTTATAAAGATGAATTAACTTATCCTTGTTATATGGAGAATGTAGAAGATGATTCTCTATTTCATAGTAACTTTATTGGATTTCATTCATTCAAAGAATAAGCAGAGAAATAAGCTTAGTACTAATTAAAAGAGTTAAGCGATTGCGATATAGAAGAACTTGAGAACTTAAAAATCTGTTTTTTCTCTATCTAAGATAATAAAAATATTATTTTATACTAAATTCAATAAAATAAAATAACTAATCAACATTATAGTGTATTTTTATAGGATGATTAGAATATACAAGATTACTTTTTAAATCAAGAAAGTCTTGAATAATTTTTCATCACATCTTAAAATTAAGCTTTTCAACTTAATTCTTACTAACTATCTACTAATGGGTCACAGGTTTCAAAAGTTTAACTATTTTTAGATAAAATTGTTTGCTATTCAAATTTTACTTTTGATTTAAAAACAAACAAGACATATTTGCCTTTGATCTATTTTAAAGGCTAAGATGAATATTTTTGTATTTTTGATATTAATCAAAAGTAAATTATCTAAAAGACTATTCACTTATTCAAGCACACTAAAGGACTACTTTCTCATTACGATGAAGGAACAAATTTGTTTACTTTACTGTTCTTTAAAAGCATAAATAAGTCAAGTTATTTATTTTTCTACTAGTTAAACATGAAAACATATAATTTTAAATTAGTTAACTTACACATATTTGAAAACAATTTTGAAATAAACAATTTTTCTTAGCACTTAAAGGTTGAAAATAATTCTTTTAATGTCTTAATATCCAATTAAAATCTTTCAATAAAATTCAATGAACAGAAAAAATTGGAAGTTAAAGAAGTAATTAAAAATTGTTTAGCTCGATATGATACATAAAGCGAATATGAAAAGGACACAAAGAGGAAATATTTTTTCCTTCAAAACAGCAGTTAAAAAATACTCTATTTAGGCTTTTATCCTGGAGTTTAGTATCAAATATAAAATATTCTGAGTATTTATGACATCAGATAGAAGGATATTTAGTTTGTTAGCAAAGATATTATCTAATAAGACTAATTATTGCTAGAAGACGAAGAAAGGCTCATACATGTTAACTAACTCCAAACAGGATAAATATTAATATGCTATGGTAATGATAAATTCAAAATTTTAAAATATAACTGATAAAGAATGAATATGAATTATTTTTTTATATTACTGTTTGATTAATTGAATATTTAATAATCCTTTTATTATTTTTTAATCAGGAAAAGTGTTTGTTTCAATTAAAAAAATAAAAATTGCAAATCTTTCTTTCTTTTGGTAAGAATATTTTCTAAACATTTCAAAAGAATTGTATTAATATGTTTTTATTATTAAAAATATAAAAAAATTCTATTTTAGATATAAACACAAATAAAATGGTAAAAAATTTTTCAGAAATTTTAATATTCAGCAAATTTGATAAATTTATAATCTATCATATTATTTATTGATGATATTCATAAATTCTGAATCTAAATAAGCTAATAAGAATAAATAAATCTTTAATCCTTAGTCTAAAAATGTATTGTTGCTATGTATGAGACATATAAGAAAGTTTGAATTTATTTCTTCAAGCTTGTAACAATTGTTATTATTATTACTATTACTTTTTTTTTTCCTCTCTTTTTTTTATATTTCATCCATAACCTACACATTTTTATGAGAGTTAAGATCAAAATAATGCCTACGCCTATAAGAACATAACCATACCAAGGAAATACATTGTCATCACTTCCATTACCTGAACACTATAATCCGCATGTAGTATCAGAACAGCAACCATAAGGATCCTCACGAATGTATTGTTAACCACCTGTTTCACTACTGCAAACTTGGTAAGCTTGTGCAATTGAAAAATTTATTAAGACAAAAATGAGAGACTTAAACATTGATTTTCATTTTTAATTAAATTATTTAGATTATTAAAATTAAATAGAGATAGGGGCAATCGTATTTAATCCAAGCTTTAACCCTGGTCACAATTAATGTAAAATAATAATTAGATTTAAAAATTTTAACTAAGTAAAGATATGAATAAGTTAATCAAAAGATCAAAATACAACCGAATCAAAAATGTTCAGGAAATTTTAGTTAATTTTTTCTTTTATGTTTTATTCTAAAATCAAAATTGTTAATTAAGATAGGTAAAAGAGATAATCAAAATTTTGAAAGAAATAGATTAAATCTTATTCAAATAAAGCCAATTAGTAAATTAAAAAGATAAATTTGACTTATGTTTAATGCCTGCTTTATTCTTCTCCTTTGTTTCATAATTTTCACTTTCAAAATATGAAATTCTTAACTTTAAACCTTCTTCATTTATCATATATTTTTTTCTAATAATAAAAAATAATTTTTTGTAAATTCTTTAATTAATTTCAATTAAAAACTAAAATTATAAATAATTTTAAGCAAATATTTTTTATTTTTATTGTAAAAAACTTTAAAGAAAAACCTTTGATTGAATTTGATTAAAAATATATGGGGTATATTTAAGTAGCCAGAGTAATTCGAAGTAATTTATTTTTTTTATCTATCTTATTTGATAAATTTAGTAATTAAATACAAAAAGAAAAAGGAAAATGCTCAATCTTAAAGAAAAATATTTTTTGTTGCTTGAAGTAGAAAAAATAATTATGATTCTAATAAATTAATTTATTTTTACAAATTAAAAGTTTCTTAACTCAAAGCTATCAAACCACATATCACTATAAATTGTTAATAGGTAAAAAAAATAAATACAATTCATATTAATTATTGATAACAAACATATTAAAATTTTCATTAGTTTTTAATAAAACATTCAAATTTTTGTATCAAATTTTATTGTTTTTTGTCTTTTCATTTTCATCCTTAATTTACATAATTTATGGATTAAATTCAAAGGAAAAAAAGATCAAAATAATGTCAAAAGAATAAGTTAAAATTTAACATGTTAGGCAAATCTCACAAATTAAATTTAAAATTTTAGATAAAGATAATATAAACACAAATATTAAAGCTTTATTTTAACTTATCTAAGAAATCAACCAATTTTCCTAACTTGATATCATTTCAAAATTTAAAATCCAAAATAAAATTTCTATTCTTTTTTATTTTTTTTAAAAATTAAAACTAAATTGCAAACGGTGTATCATTTGATGGGTTAGTTAAGTGTACTTAACTCTCAACTTTAATCCTCATTTTAATGTCAACCTAAATATTTTTAATCTTATTTAAAATAATATTCATTAAATTTGGAAGCAAAAATAATTTTTTTTACCCATTTTTTTAAAAATTAAAATTAATATTAATTAAAAACTTCTTTTTTAATTATTTTACATAAAAAAATGTATTAGAGACAATAAAATTAGTGACAAAAATGCAATAGATATTGGTTCTAGTTTAGCTTAATGCATTAATCTTTAAATTTTAAAATTAGACTTAAGGTAAAACATGATCATTTAATGATCTAGTTAATTTTATTTTGAAACAGAAATTTAAATCTGAAAATATTTAAAATCTTGACTCAAAATATTTAATTTTCTTTCTTTTTAAATCAATTAATATTTTTTTTCATAGCAATAATTAAATTGGTGACCATGGTTTATCTGCCATAGCTTTTGGTTTAGCAAAGTGTGTTAATTTATCATACTTGATACTTAACTTCAAGTAACAATCATTATTTATTTAGAAATTTTTTACTTCTTCTTCTTCTTGTTCCTTTTTTATTTATTTATCGTATTTTCACATTTTTAGATTAAATGGGTTATATAATATTTTTTAAATATATTTAAAGTAAGAATAAGATCAGTGATTAAAGCTCGAAAGATGTAAGTATGTGTTTAGAAAAACTAAAGAATCTCTCTTTTTTGACCCTGGATTTAAGGTAAAAATAATTTTTTATTTAAAATACTTCACCAATTTATAAATTTTTGGAAAAGACAGATATTAAGAATGATTAATCTATGTAATCTCTAATTAATTTGAACTTTCTATTTCCCTTTACTATTTATTTATTTAATTTTCTTATTTAAAGATCAAATACTATTGGGAATGATGGTTGTTCAAATTTATGTCTTGGCTTAGAAAAATGCATTAATTTGACTACTATAGCTCTTTATCTCTTGTAAAAAAATATTATTTTAAGATATTTTCATTTGTTTAATAAACTAACAAAATTTTTAAATGGTTTTATGATTTAATCAAATAATATTTTCAAAAAGCAAAAATAAAATCTGCAATGAAGGATTATGTAATTTAGGTTAATGTTTAGCAAAATGTAGTAATCTCTCTCATTTGACTCTCTATCTTGTGTATAAATACAATTTATTTACATTGAAAAATAGTTTTAAAAAATTTAATATTTTTTCTATTTCACTAACCACTAAAATTGTTATTGATTTTTTTGTTTTGAATTCAATTAATTTGCTTATGGTTTTTTGATGATTTAGCTAATTATCATACATGTTTTATAAGTAAAAATAAAATTGGGGACTAAGGTGTTTCAAACTTGGCATTTAGTTTAGGTAAGTGCTCTAATCTGTCAGCTTTGACTCTTGAATTTAAGTAAAAAAGAAAATAGCTATTTTATTAATTCTCTTATTAGTTTTAGGAATAAAATAAAATTTTTGATTTTGGGAAATGTTAGAAAAAATATTTTAAAATTTATTAAAAGTAGAAATAAAATTGGTGATGATGGCTTAAGAGATTTAGGTTTAGGTTTGTAAGAATGCTACAAACTCTAAACTTTTTTGCTTAATTTGAGGTATCAATATTCTATTCTATTTCAAAGTTATTTTAAACTAATTTGTAAGTAAATGTGAATTTAAAAATAAATAAACAAGTAACATAAATATGTTTGTCTATTTATTTTACAATTAATTTGGTATATTTATTAGTATCTTCTACTTTTTTTGGCTACTTCATATATCTCTGAATTCCTTCTGTTAAATAATTTTTTTTTAATTATTAGAAAAAATAAAATGAAATATAATGGTGAAAAAATGTTTAACTCACTTTTAAATAAGTCTTCTAAAATATCAGATTTAACTTTGAATCTTAAGTATAAATAATTTAATTATTAAAGTATTTATTAATCTCATCGTTATTGGCTTATTCTATTTCACTTAAAATTTTTTTTGTATCTATATTTACTTAAAAATTTTTATTCTAAAGATTTATTTTTATTTTGTAAATAATTTATTTTAACTTTTGTTAAATATTAAAAGTTAAACTCATATTAATATGTTTGGTGTGAAAAATTTAGGTTCTTGTCTATCTTAGTGTACTAATCTTTTGGTTTTAAAGCTTGATCTTAAGTAAACATATTATTTTTTAAAAACTTATTTAATTATTTCTAAATTTTTTTACTGAAATTTAATTTACATTTTTTTTTATTAACAATTTAAACTTAAATTTGAATCATAAAATAAAAATAGTAAGAATGGCATGTAATCTGATAAAGTAATAGAATTGGGGTTTTATCTATCTCAGTGTACTAAATTTTCATAATTATCACTTGGACTTAAGTAAAATTAATTTAATTATTTTAAAAATATGTATCAGTTTTGTTTGATAAAATAATTAATTTATTCTTTTTCAAGAAAATGAAAATTATTTTAACTTAAAATAGCTGCTTTTCTTAAGATTTTTTATTTTGTTTTTAATAATTAGAATTATTTTTAAAAAATAATTTTTAATTCCATTTATATGATTAAAGATACAATTTTATTGAAGATACTGCTGCATTCTAATTCTGTTTTGATTTATGTAAATGCACATACCTCTCAATTTTGATACTAAATTTTAGGTAAAAACAAAATATTTAAATTAAAAATTAACTTGATATAATCTCATTTAAGTTGCTAGCTTTATTATATTTTTAGTTCATTAATATTAAACCTTTGCTTAATATTTTAATTTTATTTTGATAGATCTTTTCCTTTATTTTTTATTTATTGATATTAAATAAAAAATTATTTTTTAATTATTAAAAGCTATAATAGAGTAAATCACCTTGGCCAATAAAAAATTAGATAAATAATTTATCGAATGAAGAGATTAATAAAAAAAGATATTTTTCTTTGATAAAATTATGAGTTATTTATCTTTAAATTATTTTGAGTTTTTTACTTCTCGTTGTATCATTTTTTTTTTAATATTTGTATTTTGAGCGAAAAATAAAATTCTTTTTTATTCATAAATAAGAAACTTTATGTTCAATATTTTAAGATTGATTAATATTGAAAAAGTTTTAATAAACTTAATTCCCATTTATATGATCTTATTTTACTGTTCTAATTTACATTCTTGATAAATATTTAAATTAAATTATTTATTACCTATTTTACATACTATTTAGATATAGGGCACATAATGGATCTAAAAATTTACTTTATTGAAATATTACTATAATCTAGAATAATTGAAAGAATGGTTTTAAAATTTACAAAAAAAAATAAAGTTAATTTATCTGTTTTGAAACATAAAATATCAAATATTCACAAATTATTTGAAAATCTAAAATAAAATTATAGATAAATTTCAAATGATAACTTACATCTCATAGCATGATATGATGTCTCTTTCATTAAGGCTCCATAATCAGAACAATTTTATCTCCATGAGATAATAAATTTTAGTAATAAGTATATTATGAATGATTAAAGGCCTCACCCCAAGCTTAATATGATTATACATTTGATTCTCTCAAGGTTGTCATCAATCATTAATGTTTTAGTTTTTTTAATGTAATGTAAAGTTATCAAGGAATAGAGTCATGAATAGTGTAGAAAATAATTTCAGATTTTTTTTAATTTGAAACTAAATTCTTAACAATTTACTATTTATTTTTATATATATCTTGACTAAAATTATGATATCTATGCCAATAATTTTTTAATAAAATTTTCTTGGTTTCAAGAGATAAATAATTTTATAAATGACAAAAATTTTAAAAGAAAAGTATGAAATAGTTTTTATTATTAAATATTTTTATATTATTTATTTAAAATATGTGTATGAATTAAAAAAAAAGGTTTCAACAATTTTAATTGAGCAAATTGATAAAATTTATAATTATTTTTTGATGATATTTCTAAATTCAGAATTTCAGCAAGATAGCAAGAAGGAAATTTGAATTTATTTCTTCAAGCCTGTAATAATTGCTATTGCTATTACTATTGTCTCTATCTAGTTCTCTATTATTGATTTTTTTTGCATAACTTAGGGCATATTATTATCAATCCTATAATAACTACTACCCCTACACCTATAAGAACATAACCATACCAAGGAAATCCACCACTTCCACCTGAGCAGTATACTCCGCATGTAGTATCAGAACAGCAGCCATAACCATCTGGGCAAATGTATTAGAGATCACCTTTTTCACTGCAAACTTCATAAGCCTGTGCAAATGAAAAAGCGACTAAGATAAAAATGAGTGTTTTAAACATTGATTTTTATTTGTAATGAAGTTATTTAGATTATAAAAGTTTAATAGAATTAAGACAATGGTATTTAAAAAGTTTTTACCCTGACCAGAGATCTATAATAAATAATAATTAGTTTCATATTGAATAAAAATGTATTTAATTTAGTAATGATATGAAATAGATTAATCAAATGATCAAAAATACAACCGAATCAAAAATAATCAGAAAACTTTAATTAATCATTACTTATTTATTTAATTCTTATATCAAAATTTTTAATTAAGATCAGCAAAAGAGATAATAAAATATATATATAAATAGATAGATCGAATCTGATTAAAACAAAGCCAATTAAGAAATTAGAAAGATAAGTTATGAGTAATGAATGTATTATTTCTTTTTTTATTATTTTTCTTTTTTAATTAACAAAATATGCAAATTAAAAAAAATCAATGACTTAGCTCATAATTCTCTTTCAAAATATTGAAATTCTTAACTTTAAACATCCATTTATATCTAATATTTTTCTAATAATAGAAAATTAGTTTTTTGTAAATCTTTTATACATTTTCAAATTTTTAATTTCAATCAAAAATAATTTATTAATAGTTTTAGGTAAGTATTTATTGATTTTCTAAAAAAATTTTAAAGAAAAACCTTTGATTGGATTTGATTAAAAATAAATGGGGTATATTTCAGTTTTTATATTAATTCGAAGTAATTTATTTTTATCTTTTCAATTACTTAATAAATTTAGGAATTAAATATAATAAGAAAAAGTAAAATGTATAATCATAAAGAAAAATATTTTTTATTGCTTGAAGTAGATATAATTATTTAGATACTAATTAATTAAGTTTATTTTTACAAATTAAAAGTTTCTTAACTCTGAGCTATCAAAGCACAAATCACTTTTAATTTTTCATTGGTAAAAAACCAAAATAAAATTAATATTAATTATTGATTAGATATAAAAATCTTAATTAAATATTTTAACTCAACTTTTTTTATCAAATTATTTTCTTTATTACACTATGAATTTCATTTGAATTTCAAATAAATTTTTAAACTATTTCACAAATTAAATTGAAAATTTTAAATAAAGATAATTTAATTACTTATATTAATGCTTTATTTTATCTTATCTAAAAGAAATCTACAAATTTTTACTAAAGTACTATCATTTTAAAATTTAAGATTCAAAATAATTTTTTTCTTCTTTTTATTTATTTTTAGTTTTTTTAAATTTATTGAAAGTTAAAACTAAATTGTAATTGGTGTTTCAGACCTCTTTAATGGGTGAGTTAAGTGTACTTAACATATTCTGGAGTAACCACATTTTTCTATCGTAATAATAATTGTTAAAACAAAAATAAAAAATGGATCAAACTTTAAATTTATTAATATATATATATTCCCAAATAATGAAAGATACTCAAGCAATATTTAGTGGATTTTATTCTATTTTATAATAAAAAGAAATTTTAAAGGTTCAATATTTAAAGTAAATGAATTTATTAATTTAAAATAGCAAATAATTGTAAAATTAGTTGTTTAAGATTATGTTCATTTTTTCTTTTGATTTTCAGAGCTTTCTATTTTAATAAAATAAGATTCACCAAAATAGAATTTTCTGGTTTAGATGATAATTGTTTTTTAACAAAAATCTATTAGCAAAAATGGAAATTTTTATTTTATCTATGATAAAATTATTAAACTAGCTTCAAAGATGAATTAGATATAAATAACAATCAAGTTTACCAAGAGAGAAAACAGATAAATAATTATTACAATTATTTTCATATACTTGAAGTTAATAACTTTAAATATTATTTGAAATCTAGTGATTTGGATAAGTTAAGATTATACTTTTGTTGACTTAAAGGTGATTGCTCAAAAAAATATTTAATTTGATTTACATAAATTACATGAAAATAATTAGATTGCATCACTTTTCTTTGAGTATTTGAGAAAATAAAGAAGACACTCGCTTGAATTAAATTTTGAATCTTTTTCAAAACTTAATAGTTATTTTTTTCATAAAAAATAAGTATTCTGAAGAATAAATAAAGGATTTTCAATATTTCATTTTTAATATTTTTTTTAATTGATACAATTAACATTCTTGTATCAGTTTATTTGTTTCTTAGAGGAAACTAAGCATATTTTATTACTTACTGGACACTTTTTGTTTTTGAAAAGTTGGCTTTGCTAATCTTGAATATCAGTAAAAACGGAAAAAAGACTAATATATGGTATGCTTGCTTAGATTTGCTGTAACTAAATTTTTTCCTATCATAAGATTGTTAAGATTTAGTAGTACTAAAGATTAATTTGCTCTTTAGACTTTTTGGAAGAGTTTATCCTTTGTTAATTATTTAGTTAATATGATTTTTTGGCCTTGGATTAGTTTCATAGCTTAGCAATATTTACATCTCATTAGTAATCCTTGGCAATTTCTTCTTTTTGACAGTGTACTCTTTTTTATGTACCACTGTAAGCAAAATAGAAAACCTTTAGTCAATGAAACTTATTTATTTATCTATTATTAATCATGCTCTTACTACTTAAGCTTGCCTTTGATTTTGTAATCTAGTGATATAAATGGAGTTAATGGTGGTATTTATTATACTGGAGTGATTATTATAAACATTTTGTACAATCTAATTACTCTTGAGAGAGATTTTTACTATCAATAATCGAACTTATTTTATCTTATACTTGGTATTTTAATGAATTACCAGTTTTTACAAGATAATTAATACTATGAATAAGATATTCAAAATAAAGCAGAAATCGAAAATCCTGTGGTTTTGTTTTATGTTAGTTAACCAGATTTTAAGATTTGCATTATTAATCTGGATGAGTACTATTGTATTTTGAATTAATAACATTCCTCAATAAATTTAATATTTATTATCAATCTAATCTTTAGCATTATTTAGGGTTTGCCTTTTTTATCTCATTTTACCACAATTTCATATTTGTGATATTTAAGTGGAAATGGGTAATCATTACAAACTATGGTGAGTTAAACTTATTTGGTTAGAATCGTAATCCTAAGATTAAATGCTTAAGTATTTAGATAATCAAAATAAAGTGGCTCAAGTGTAAAAATTAAGCACAAAATAAATTAAATTTGTAAACAAGTGATATATAATGCACTCTCTGCTCTGAGTTTGATAGGTTATAATAAAATGAAAAACAATAAAATTAAGAGAGTTTTGATTGTATCTATGAGCAATTCTATTAATAACTATCTTAATATTTCAAGGAAGGGGTCAAAATTAATTTAGAAGATCGCTTTAATAGCACAATTTGTAGCTGCAATAAAGTGATGAAGCTGATGATTGAAGAACCTTACATTTCAAATAATATCATTTAATAAAGTTAGAATTACTTCTTAAATAAGGTACCATTTATCATTAATGAAAGAATTTTAAGAGGATATTTATTCACTCCTTTCACAAATTATCTTTTCTAAACAATCTTCACAAATAAATCCAAGTTGGATGATTAATATTTTATCTTCATAGAATCCTTAGCTCTTAAGTTCATAGTTTATACAAAATTTATTAAAGATAATATGATAATTAATCCTTAACTAATAATAGATTTAGAGTATTGAAATATTTATAAAATTAAATGGGAATAAAAATAAGAATGTAAAACGTTTCTTCTTTCAATTTTATTAATACCAAATAATGCTTTTTTTGATGTTGCTACATAGTGAATTTGCTTCTGATTAATTTTGTTTAATTAGTAATAAAAGAAAGATAATTAAGGTACTATTTTGCACTTTACATAAAAATTTTGAGTAATCTAAATTAATAAGACCAATTCAATAAAGATTGAAAGGCTCTTTTCCAAAACATTATTTATTTATCAAAAATTTTAGAATATTCAATGTAAATTTAACATAAGAATAAGTAGAGGGCTTTGATTCGATATCTACTTTGTCTACGCTAAATACTATTAACAAATAAAAAGTTTTAGTGGTTAAATTTTTTGGGATTTGTTAATAAATTTAGTAAATAAATTTTCATTGATTCAAATCAATAAATGACTACAATAAATTCATTATAATCAATATCCTCTTTATTATGTCTTTTTAAATATTTCATTAATTTTTTGATTAATAATACAATTTTTTTATTGAAATTACTTAATTTCTTTCATCTTTTTTATTTTAAAGTTCAAACATGAGTTAATTTGAATGATGATAAAAATTACTTTTTTACCCTGAATATTTAATCAAACTCTAAAGAGTTTATTTATTGAATTTAAATTGATTTTTTATTTTAATATTATTAAAATTATCTAAAATTAAAACATTTCTAAAATAAGAGAAAAAATGGGTATGCAATCATTTTTGAAAAAAAGCTCAAATGAAAATATTAGTTTAATAAATTTATTTTTGTTTTCTCAAAAATAAAATAATTTTCAAAGTTTTTTATCAATAAAAGTTTTACATTTTTTGTTGGAAAAAATAAGGGTAATTATTCTTAATAATTTATTTCTTTCTTTCTTTAAATCTAACTAATTTATATTAATAAATTAAATTAGAAAAAGAATTCAATAAAAGAATAAATTATGTAAAAATTCCAAAAACCATATAAATTTGAAAATAGATGAATATTTTTCTTTTATTTCTTTTATTCTTCTAATATTATAATAAATAATGATTTAGTAATTCGAAAAATAAATCTTATAAACTTATATTCTAATTTTGTAGAACATCCTAGCTTTTATATTACAGTTTAATTTTCATTCTTAATAATTACTTTTTTTAAATTATAGCATTTTTTAAATACTATTAAGACTTCAAAATCTGAAAAATTATATCTTCCTATGATAATTAATAAAATACTTAACATATAAAATGTAAAAAAATGGATTTAGCAACTAAACTTTATTATTGAGAAAATTTGATAAATTTGTAATTATTATCTTATTTTTTGATGATACTCAAAAAGTTAGAATCTACTAAATAAGCTAACATGAATGAATATCTTTTTAATCCTTAGTTTTAAAATATATTATTGCTAAGAGATATAAGAATTGAATTTATTTCTTCAAGTTCATAACAATTGCTCTTGTCTCCTTTTTCTATACTTTTTGCAACAAAAAATTAGGCATGCCACTAAAAAAGTAAGCCCCACACCTAATAAAACATAACCATACCAAGGAAATCCACTATCACTATCCCCATTTCCTGAGCAGTATAATCCACATAGAGTATCAGAACAGCAGTGATACCCTTCCTAGCAATAGTAATAAATATCACCTTTTACACTGCAAACTTCGTTAGCCTGAGCAAATGCAAAAGTAATTAAGATAAAAATGAGAGATTTAAGCATTGTTTTCTATTTGCAATTAAATTATTTTGATTATAAAAATTAAATAGAATTCGAAGCATTTTTATTTAATCAAATACCCTCCCTGACCTGACCAGAATTAATGTAAAATAATACTTGGATTTAAATTGAATAAATCTTATTTCATTTATTCCTAATCAAAAATAATTAGGGGGAGCATTAATTACTTTTATTAATCTTTTTTTTCTTTATTTCTTATATCCAGATTTTTAATTAAGATGAGTTATAAGAGGAAGTCAAATATTTGAAATTGATAAATCAAATCTTATTAAAGTAAACCCAATTAAGAAATTAGAAAGATAAATCTGAGGAATGTTTAATATCTTATTACTTATTTATTTTTTTATTATTTCTATCAATTATTCAGCAAAATATCCTTCAGAATTATAGTTAGTTATATAGAAAATTTAAGTCTTTAAATTAAAACAAATCAATTACTTTGTTCATAATTTTTGCTTTCAATTTGAAAGCATTGTTTGTTATTTAATTTGATTCCCTGACCAGAATTAATTTAAAATACTAGAATTTAAATTGAATAAATATTATTTCATTTATTCCTAATCGAATATAATTAGGGGATTACTTTAATTAATCTTTTTGATTTGCTTTATTATCTTATCCACATATTTAATTAAGATGAGTAATAACAGGCAATCAAATATTTGATAAAATATAAATCCTTTATTCTTTGTAAAATTTATAATTTCAATATCATAGATTATTAATAATTTTAGATTTGAGATAAGTCTTTCTATTAATATGTTTCATAAAAACAACAAATATTTTTTAAAACTTTATAATTTTGATATTTTAGGTTTAATTTTATTTTTTAATTAAGTAATTATGATTCTATTAGTTGAATGAAGAACCTGAGGCAGTTTTCTTAGTTATTTGGGATGTATATGGATCTTTTGATCAATCTTTTTCATATCTTTACTTAATAAAGTAGGCTTTTATTTAATTTAAATTTTATTACTATTTTAAATTTAGTCCAATCAGGGCAAAAACTTGGATTAAATAAGATTATTTGTAATTATATTCAATTTTTTATAATCAAAATAACTTAATTACAAATAAAAATCAATGTTTAAATCTCTCATTTTTCTCTTAATAGCTTTTTCATTTGCACATGCTTATGAAATTTGCAGTATTCAAGGTAATATATAATACTATTGCGAAGATGGGTATTGCTGTTGTTCTGATAATACATGCGGAAAATACTGCTCTTATCTCAGGAAGATACAATTTTTAAAATTATTAAATATTGATATGGAGCTGTAATGCTATTAGAAATTAATTAAAATTTAAAATTTAATAATAATTAATTTATATAATATAAGAATTTGTGAATAAAAATCTTATTTTATTTAGTAAAGCAGATAAAAGCATTCTCATTTTTCTAAATTTATAAAATATGCAAGAATTTAAAATAAATATTTATTTTAGAATAGTAAAATAAAAGCTTAATGCTTTACAAAATTAGAATACTTAAGAAGATTTATTTTTTTAATAATTAGACCATTAAATATCAAAATTTTAAGAATGAAAAAGATAAAAGAAAAATATTTTATTATTTTCAAATTTAAATGGATTTCTTAAGTTTTAAATATATAGTGAAGGAATTAATCACAGACACAATTTACCAAATCTAAAGCAAAATACATAATTAAAAATTTCTTTTAGCCAATTGATTCTTTTATTGAATTATTTTTAGATTTTAATTTATTAATATAAATTAGCTAGATTTAAAAAAGAAAGAAATTAATTATTAAGAATAATTACCCTTATTTTATAAAGACGGTATTACAGTTAAGATCTTTTTTAGTGGTTTTTAAACCAGTTTTTGCTATAATTTTTGAAAAATAAACGGTTTAGGTTTGAGATTTTAAGGATGATAAAAAGTGGTCAGACCATTTTAACATGGTATTTTATAAATTTTAGTCTATAGAAATATGTTGTAATTAAAAAGTTAAGTATTTGACTTTACTATTGTGAATGAAAAAATTAAGCAATTTGATTAAATTATACTGGTTCTTTGGTTAATTATTTTACTATTCATCAACATATTTATTAACATCTTATTCTTTTTAAAATCCAAGCACACAAAAGTTAAAAAAATATAATAATAAGTAAATAAATATTAATAATATGGAGGAAGAAAAAGAACTAAATCATATAAATTAACAGTTTAAAAAACTGTTTATTATTGATAACGATTGCAATAATGAAGAAGTAGATATCTTTGGATTTACAGAATCTAAGCATAACAATATAAGATCAATAGAATAATAATATATCTGCTCTTATTTTAAAAGAGACTAAAGAAAAGATAATGTGTAATACTTGCAAAAAAATTTTCCTTAAAGAATTTCTACTTCAACTCTAAGAAGACATTACCAATCAAAACATTATTCTAAATAAAAATATCAATAATAAGCTTTAGACTCTGTTATTACAACTTTTATTTAATAATAAGGAGAAAATTTACTTTTAGACTGGGTAATTGATATTTTTTAACCTTTAAAAGAAATAGAATTACCATCTTTTAAAAATTTAATTGCTTATTTAAATCCATAATTTAAGTTAGTAACAAGAAAAACTTTGAAGCTTAAACTAACTTTTTAAATCATCTTATTATTCACTCACTTCAATTCCTCACTTTTATTATCTTAAATAGTTTTTAATTCATTTTCAACCTTTTAAACATGATCAAATAATAATTTTGATTTTTCTTTTATAATCACTTATAAACACTATGGAAGCAAATCATTCAATAAAGATTTTAATTTATAAGAAGGTTAGTATGAAGCCTTATATTTTACTTAGGACCATGCATACTCAATAGCATTAATTTCTGGATCGTAGGCAGGAAGGTATAAAATATCATGATCTCATTTTATTTTTATTTTATTCTTTTTTTTTTGAATATTATTTTTTATTATTTATTTATTTATTATATAACCTCAATCAAGTAAAAATCTTTTTTATACAAAATTAATAAAATATATTAAACATTGTTAATATATAGTTAAAATAGTTCTGAGTAAATGGCTTTCTTAACACCCAATTTAATAGTTGGGCATTATAGTCTAAATTATTAATATATGGTTATTAAAATAAACAATTTTACAATGAATAAAGGATTTATATTTTGCTAATTGTATATTATTAGAAAAATGTAAGTTAAATGGAGGTTTGAAATTTCATAATTCAATATTTTGTTTTTTAGCAAAATTATGAATAAAGTAATTGATTTATTTTAATTTCAAGACTTTAATTTTCTTTTGTAGTACAAGCAATCAAATCAATTAGGGATATTTTGTTGAATAATTAATTGAAATAATAATAAAAAAATAAATAATAAGATTTGTAGCATTCCTCAGATTTATCTTTCTAATTTCTTAATTGTGTTTGCTTTAATAAGATTTGATCTATCAATTTCAAATATTAGATTGTCTCTATTACTCACTTTAATTTAAAATTAATTTAGATGTAAGAAAAAGATTAATTAAACCAATTAAATTTCACCCTGATTACTTTTGATTAGGTGTCCTGGTCAGGGTATTGGATTCAATAAGAATGAATCAAATTCGATTTAATTTTTATAATCAAAATAATTTGATTATGAATAAAAATCAATGTTTAAATCTCTCATTTTTATCTTAATAACCTTTTCATTTGTGCAGGCTTACTAAATTTGCAGTGAAAATGGTGCTTATTATTACTATTGCTCAGACGGATATGGCTGCTGTTCTGATACTACATGTGGAAGATACTGCTCAGGCGGTGGAAGTGGTGGAAGCGATGATGTGTTTCCTTGGTGGGCTTATATTTTATTAGGTCTAGGGCTTGTTTGTAGTGTTGCAAGCATAAAAGTGTGTTGTAGAAAACATAAATAAAGGAGAAATTAGAGACATTAGCAATTGTTATAAGTTTGAAGAAATAAATTCAATGTTTCTTAGATATCTCTTAGCAATATCAATTTTAAGACTAAGGATTAAAGATATATTCATTCATCTTTGCTTATTAAGTTAGATTTTGAATTTATGGATATCATCAAAAAACAATATAAAATAATTATAAATTTATTAAATTTGCTCTAAAGTATAGTAAAAACAAAATTAGAATGTAACTTTATCAATTTTAATATATAAATCAAAAGTAGTTAGATCTAAAGAAAGAAATTAATTAATAAATCATTAATAATAATGACCATTATTTTCTCATAAAAAAAAAACAAAATTTTTTATTGATAAAAAACTTTGAAAATTATTTTATTTTTGATAAAATAAATATTTATTAATATTTAGTTCCAAATAACGAATCAAAGTTGTAATGTGTTTCTTTTTCAATTATTCTTTGAAAATATAAATTAAAATAATTGATAAAAACACTAAAAAAGGATCAACAAATATTAAAATACCACAAAATTTCATATATTAAACAATCTCAAAACCTGTTTCAAGACCTGATTTACGGGCCTCATTTTTTCAAAAATTATTAAATACTCATTTTTTCTATTATTTCAGAAATATTTTTTAATCGTTAGATAATTTTAATAATATTAAGCTAAAAAATCAATTTAAATTAATAAATAAACTCTATAAAGTATTGATCCATATTAACTGTAAAAAAATATCATCATTAAAATTAACTTATGTATTAACTTAACTATTTGATCAAAATAAAAAATAAAATAAAAATAATAAAGAAGACATTCATAGATAGTAACTTCAATCTTTATTGATTTAGTATAATCTTATTTTTATTCCCATTTAATTTTATAAATATTTCATAACTCTAAATCTATTATAACAAGTTAAGGGTTAACTATCACACTATCTTTAATCACCATTATATAAACAATTAACTTAAGAGCTAAGGATTCTATGATGTAAGTTTCTTCATATCATCAACTTCATCACTTTATCACAACTACAAATTATGCTATTAAAGCGATCTTCTAAATTAATTTTGACCCTTTCCTTGATATATTAAGATAATTACGAATAGAATTACTCATAGATACAATCAAAACTCTTTCAGTTGTTTAGCTTCTCATGTTATTATAATCTATCAAAGAGTAGAGAGGGCTTTATACATCACATGTCTATAGATTTAATTTATTTTGCACTTAATTTTAATACTTGAACCACTTTCTTTTGATGGTCTAGATATTTATCATTTAATATTTTGATTATTATTCTAAACGAAAAAGTTTAACTCACGTTTTCTTATAATGATTACCCACTTTCACTTAAAAATCACATATATAAAATAGTTAAATGATATGAAGAGGGCAAAACTCCCAATAATACTAAAGATGAGATTTAAAAATATTAAGTTTATTGAGGAATGTTATTAATTCAAATTACACTGGAACTCATCCAGATTAATAATGTGAATCTTAAAATCTGATTAATAAAACACAAAATCAGAGGATTTTGGGTTTCTGCCTTATTTTGAAAATCGTATTCCTAGCATTAATTATCTTGCAAAAACTGGTAATTCATAAAAATACCAAGTAAAAGATAAAATAAATTCTATTATTTGTAAAAAAAATTTTTCTAAGAATAATCAGATTGTGTAAAATGTTTAAAATAATGACTCCTATGTAATAAATGCTACTAAAAATGAAAAACAAGCTTTAGTAGTAAGATACGTAGGTTTCATAGACTAAATTTCTATTTTGCTTACAGTGCTAGCATAAAAAACCAGCATACATTCTCAAAAAGAAGATATTGCCATAGATCACTATTGAGATTTAAATATTACCAGGCTCTGAAAATAATCCTAGGTCAAAAAACCATATTAACTAAACAATTAACAAAGGATAACTCTCCCAAAAAGTCTAAAGAGTAAATTTATCTTTAGTACTAAAAAATCTTAGCAATCTTGTGATTGTAAAAAAATGTAATTAAAGCATAACAAAGCAAGCATTTTTCTGTTTTTACTGATATTCAATATTAGCAAAGCCAATTTCTCAAAAACTTAAAACACCCAATAAGTAATAAAATATGATTAGTTTCCTCTATGAAACAAATAAACTGATACAAGAATGTTAATTGTATCAATTAAAAAAAATATTAAAAATGAAGTATTTAAAATCCTTTATTTATTCATCAGAATAGTTATTTGTTTTTTTATGAAAAAAATAATTATTAAGTTTTGTCTAAAAAATGATAATTTTACAAATATTTCAAAATAGAATAAAATCCACTAAATCTTCTTGCTGAGTATCTTATCTTTAATTATTTTAGCAATTATATCAATTAAAAGTTTATCTTCTTTTTATTTTGGTTTTATAAATAATAATTAAGATAGAAAAATGTGGTTTTAAAAAAAAACCAAAAACTAGGGGAGAAAAAAGTAAAACATAAAAAAGAAACTAACTAAAAAGAAAAAAAAACAAAAAGATAATATTTGTGTATGTAGCCTTGAAAAAGGCAGTACCTTAGGGTACTACATATATATATATATATATAAATGTGGTTTTTTAATCAGAAAGTCATCTTAGAAACTTCTAATAATTTTAAATGAAATTTGTATATTATCTTTAAATAAAATTCAATAATGAAGAATTAATATTTTAATGTAAAATATCTTGATATTCATATTTCTCTGTAGTTTTTCTAATCTGTTATTTCAGTTCACAGACTTGAAGAAAGATTTAATATGAAGAATAAAATGAAATGTGATTTATTTATGACTGACAGGCTTTAGTTTTGGCATTAGACTAATATCTAAAAATTTATTATTAAAGTAAATGTAAAATATAATTATTCTTTGAGAAAAACAAATTAAATAAGATTTTTGCTTTATTTATTTATTATTATTAAAAAAATATTTTTTTTTAAAAACAAAATCTCCTTTTTCAAAATAATATTGAAAAATTGATTTTCTGATCTTTAATAATTTAAGAAAAAGTAACTAAAAACAAACTATTAAAATAAAGAGTCATTTTTTTTTGAATTAGTAGCAAACAAATTAAATCGTTATTCAAAAAAAAAAATAAACAAACATTTAATATAAAGAGGAGTTGTTTTGAAACTAGTAGCAATTAAATTAAGATGCAAGCATTTATTGAATTTGTTATAAACAAAAGCTTTTTAGAATTATTTTCTTTCGAATATGATTGTGGCTAACTAAAAAAAATAAACAATCCTGATCGATCATTTTTTCTATATTTATTTTTCTTGATAGATTTTATTAGAAGCAAAATTAATTTTCTACATTAAATTTCAAATTAAAAAAATATTATTTCTAGAACATTAAACCCACTAAAATATGATAAGTATTTTGTCTACTATTAATAGTTTGCTTAAGACTTAATGTATATTTACTGATTCGATGAAACAAACATTCTAAAAAATAAGATAAAATTTATTTATGATATATCATTCATTTGTATATAATATAAAATCAAAAAATTTTATTTTGATATATATTATATGGTCTTTATTATGTAGATTGATTGCTTTTTATTCCCATCATTTCAAAATTGGTTTTTTTTTTTGTTTTATTTACAATTATTTTAAAAAAATAGTCAATATAACAAAATTTCTTGTTAATAGTAGTGATAAACCTCTAAACAGAATACAAAATAATTTTTACTAAATCTAATGTCAATTCAATATAATTGATTCTGAATAAAGGATTTCAATAAATTTCTTTTTCTGGTTTTCTAAAAATGAATGAAGGTTTAAAATTAAGTATTTACATATTATGAAAGCGAAAATTATGAAAATGTAATTGGTTTGTTTTAATTTCATGAGTTAAATTTCTTTTGTAGGAGAAGCAATCTATCAGAATATTTTATTGAACAATAGATAAAAATAATAAAAGAAAAATAAATAATCAGACATTAACATTAGTCAAATTTATCTTTCTAATTTCTTAATTGGATTTGATTTAATAAGATTTGATCTGTCTATCTATTTCAAGATCTGATTGTCTCTTTTACTAATCTTAATTAAAAATTTGGATATATGAATAAAATATATAAGAAAACCTTAATTAAATTCCCTGATTATTTTGATTAGGTTTTATTTTTGATCTTTTGATCAATCTATTTCATATCTTTACTTAATTAAATAAGCTTTTATTCAATTTAAATTTAAGTATTATATTACATTTAATCTGTCCAGGATAAAAACTAGGGCTTTGAATTCTATTTAATTTTTTTATAATCAAAAGAACATAATTACAAATAAAAATCAATGCTTAAATCTGTCATTATTATCTTAATCGCTTTTTCATTTGCACATGCTTATGAAGTTTGCAGTGTTCAAGGTGGTATATAATACTATTGCGAAGATGGGTATGGCTGCTGTTCTGATACTACATGCGGATTAAACTGCTCAGGCGGTGGAGGAGGCGGATTTCCTTGGTATGGTTACGTTCTTATAGGTGTTGGAGTAGTTCTTATCATAGCATTGCTAAAAGTATGTCCTAAATTATGTAGACAACATAAATAAAAGAGACAATAGCAATAATAATAGCAATTGTTACAAGCTTGAAGAAATAAATTCAAATTTTCTTTGACATCTCTGAGCAAAAATAAATTTTAGGACTAAGGATTAAAGAGATATAAATCAGATTATAAAATAATTATAAATTTATCAAATTTGCTCAATATTAAAATTGCTGAAATCATTTTTTTTTATTATATGCATACAAATGTTTTATATAAATAATATAAATATATTTAATAATAAAAACTTATAAATACTATTCTTTTTGAAGATTTTTTCATTTATAAAATTATTCATCTCTTGGAACAAAACCAATGTTATTAAAAATTATTTTGTTTCAAGAATAGATATATTTAAAAATAAATAATAAACTTTAAAGAACTTAGTTTCAAATAAAAAAAATGTGAATTTATTGTCTCCGCTATTCATTATTATATTCATTTATAGCACAACATTGAGAAAGAATCTAAAAAAATAAAAGACTTTTTATAATGAATAAAATTATATTAGAAGCAGAGAGAATGAATATATAATCTTATTATCAGATCAAAGCTTGAGGGTGAGGCCTTTAACTAAATTCTGAATAGACTCATTGCTAAAGTCATTATCTCAGTAAGATATAATTGTTCAGACTATTAGTGATTAATAAAAAGCTGTAATGCTATCAGTCATTAGTTATAAATTAAAATTTTATAATAATTAAATTTAGATGATAAAATAATTTTTGAATATATTATATTTTATGTTGTATGTAAAACAGATAAATTCATTTTAGAATATGTAATAAACTTTAAAAATGTTCTTAGTTATTCTATATTTATGTAATATTTTAATAGAATAAATTTTTATATTAATTATGTACCATATATATCTAAATAGTATGTAAAATATGCTAGAATTTAAAATTTATTCAGAATGAAAATTAGAATAGTAAAATAAAAGATCAAATGCTTTACAAAATTAGAATATAACTTTATAATATTTATTTTTTTAATGATTAGGCTATTAAAATTATAAATTAGAAAAATAAAAAGATTTAAAATAAAATATTTAATTATTTTCAAATTTAAATGCATTTCTTAATTTTTAAAATAAAGTGAAGGGATTATCCACATATCGATCAAATCTAAAGCAAAATACACAATTAAAAATTTCTTTTAGTTCATTGATTCTTTTATTGAAATCTTTTCAGATTTTGATTTATTAATCTAAATTAGTTAGATTTAAAAAAGAAAGAAATTTATTAATAAGAATAATTATCCTTATTTTCTCCTACAAAAAAGTAAAATTTTTTATTCACAAAAAATTTTGAAAATTATTTTAATCAGTAAGAAGATGCATCAATAATATTAGAATTTTAACTTAAATTAAATATAATAAGGTAACTATCCAAAGATTATACAATTTTTAAAAATTAATTCATGATGTTTGAAATTAAGAAATTAAATAGCTAGAGATTTTAATATCAAGCAAATAATTAAATTTTTGATATAAGCTTTAATAAAAATTCATCTCCTAACTTAAAAAATAATCTAAACAGAATAGGTATTAGAGATTACTCACTTATTAGGGATAGAGGAGCGCTCACTCTAAAAAAGAGTTAAATGAACACTCAATATATAAAAAAAATAGCCACATTCTACAAAATTTCTATGAGAATTTTACCATTTGTAAGATTTTACCAGTAAAGTATAATGGTAGCAGAGATGTAAATAAAACAATAGAATATTTAAAGCATAAAAAAGCAGCTTTCACAAATATAATCAGAGGAAGGATCACAGGGGATTTTGTGTATTATTTCAAACTATAATAAAACCTAACCAAAATGATCAGGCAATTTAATTAAGGTTTCCTCGCATATTTTATTCATATATCCAAATTTTTAATTAAGATTAGTAAAAGAGACAATCAGATCATTGAAATATTTAGATAGATCAAATATTATTAATAATTAACAAATAAGTAAGGTAAATTTGGCTAATGTTTAATGTCCTATTTTTATTTTTGTTTTATTATTTTTATCTATTATTCTACAAAATATTTTGATTGATTGCCTCTACTACTACTACAAAAGAAATTTTGACTCATAAAATTTAAACAAACCATTTACATTTTTCATAGTTTTCTTTTTCAAAATATGGAAATTTTTAATTTTAAAAATTCATGTATCTTACAGCTAAAAAAAGCTTTGATTTAAATCTTTAATGAATTCATGATAGAATTTTTAATATCGATAAAATAAATTACTTTCATATATGTTAGATGAGAAAAGTAACAATTTCATTGAATTGATAATAAAAAATTATTTTGCATTTGTATTTAAAGGTTTATTATTACTATTATTGATAAAACAAAAATCAAATAAAATTAATTTTGAAAGGATAATAGTCAAAGCGATCTTCATAATAAAGACCATATATTACATTCCAATATAAAATTTCTTGATTTTAGATTACTTACAAATGAATCCTGTGTATTATAAATAAATATTATCTGATTTTTAAGAATGTTTGTTTCATCAAATCTGTACCACTTCATTAAGCCTAAGCAAACTATTAATAATAGATAAAATATTTATCTTAATTTAGTGGATTGTTCTAAAAATAACATTTTTTTTAATTTGAAATTTAATGTAGATTATTAATTTTAATAAAATCTATCAGAAAAGCAAATATAGACAAATTTTAAGATCAAAATTCTTTAGATATTTTTTTATGTTTTCTATTACAATAAAATTCTGAATAAAATTATTTTATAGAAAGAGATCTTATTTTGTTTTAAATAATAATAAATAAATTAGAAATCAGATACAATTTATTTTGCTCAAAGAATAATGATTAAAGTGATCTTCATTATTTTTTACATTTACTTTAATAGTAACTTTTTAGATATTAGGCTTAGGTAAAAACTAAAAACTGTCTATAATAAATAAATTGCATCTTATTTTATTAATCATGGCAAATCTTTCTTCAAATTTGCAAACAATAACAAATTAGAAAAACTCCAGAGAAATATTAACATCAAGATATTTTTCTTTAAAATTTGAATTCGACATGATCGAATTTTATTAATTTAATGGATAAAATGATTATTTTAAAGGTAATTTACAAATTTGATTGAAAATATTTTTGAATTAAATCTATTTATTAAATTTAGATTATTAATTTTTTATAAGTTTCAAAGATTTGTTGAGGAAGATAATATTCTGATGAGTAACCACATTTTTCTATCATAATAATACTTTTCAATTCCAAAATAAATAATGTATTTAAACTTTAAATTTATAGTTTTGCCAAAAGAATGAAAAATACTCAGCAATATTTAGCGGATTTTATTCTATTTTAAAAAAAGAAAAAAGGTTCAATATTTAAAGTAAATGAATTCATTAATTTAAAAGAGCAAATAATTGTAAAATTAGTTGTTTAAGGTTATGTTAATTTTTTTCTTTTGATTATCAGAGCTTTCTATTTTAATAAAAGTAGATTCCACAAAATAGAATTTTATTGTAATAAATTTTTTTTAACAAAAATCTATTAGTCAAAAAGTAAATTTAATTTTATCTATTATAAAATTATTAAACTAGTTTTAAAGATAAATAAGATAGCGATCAAGTTTACGAGAAGAGAAAACAGATAAATAATTATTAGAAGTATGCTCATAGACTTGAAGTTGATAACTCTAAACTATTATTTGATATTGAGTTATTTTTGGATCAATTAAGATTATGCTTTTATAGACCAAAAAGAAGGTGATTGCTCAAACAAAATATTTAATTTGATTTGCATAAATTACATAAAATAATAAGATTACATTAATTTCTTTGATATTTGAGAAAATAAAGAAGACACTCATTTGAATTAAATTTTGAATCTTTTAGTCAAAACTTAATAATTATTTTTTTCATAAAAAATAAGTATTCTGATGAATAAATAAAGGATTTTCAATATTTCATTTTTAATATTTTTTTTAATTGATACAATTAACATTCTTGTATCAGTTTATTTGCTTTTTAGAGGGAACTTGGCATATTTTATTACTTACTGGACACTTTTTGTTTTTGAGAAGTTGGTTTTTCTAATATTGAATATCAGTTAAAATGGAAAAAAGACTAATATATGGTATACCTGCTTAGATATTCTTTAACTAAATTTTTTACAATCATAAGATAGCTAAGGCTTAGGAGTACTAAAGATAAATTTGCTCTTTAGGCTTTTTGGAAGAGTTTATCCTTTGTTAATTATTTAGTCAATATACTTTTTTGGCCTTGGATTATTTTCAGAGCTCAGTCATATTTACATCTCACTAGTGATTTATGGAAATTTCTTCGTTTTGGCATTGTACGCTGGTTTGTTATGTAGTACTATTAGCAAAATAGAGAACCTTTAGTCAATTAAGCCTATATATTAATCCATTATTAATCATGTTTCTTATTATTTAAGCTTGTCTTTGATTTTGTAATCTAGTGATATAAATGGAGTCAATGGTGGCATTTATTATACTGGAGTGATTATTATAAACATTTTATACAATCTGATTACTCTAGAAAGAGATTTTTTTTACAAGTAGCAGAACTTATTTTATCTTATACTAGGTATTTTTATGAATTACCAGTTTTTGCAAGATGATTAATACTATGATTAAGATATGCAAAATAAGGCAGAAATCCAAAATCCTGTGGTTTTGTGTTATATTAATCAGATTTTAAGATTCACATTATTAATCTGGATGAGTACTATTGTAATTTTGAATTAATAACATTCCTCAGTAAATTTAATATTTATTATCAATCTAATCTTTAGCATTATTTGGAGCTTTGCCTTTTTTATCTCATTTTACCACAATTTCATATTTGTAATATATAAGTCGAAGTGGGTGATCATTACAAATGAGCGTGAATTAAACTTTTTCATTAAGAATCGTGATCCAAAAATTAAATGCTTAAGTATCTAGATCATCAAAAGAAAGTGGTTCAAGTGTAAAAATTAAGCACAAAATAAAAAATTAAATCCATAAACGAGTGATGTATAATGCTCTCTCTACTTTGAGTTTGATAGATTATAATAAAATGAAAAACTAAAAAGTCAAGAGAGTTTTGATTGTATCTATGAGCAATTTTATTCACAATTATCTTAATATATAAAGGAAGGGGTCAAAATTAATCTAGAAGATCGCTTTAATAGCACATTTTGCAGCTGTGATAAAGTGATGAAGCTGATGATTGAAGAACCTTACATTTCAAATAATATCATTCAATAGAATTAGAATTATTTCTTAAATAAGGTGCCATTTATCATTAATGAAAGAATTTCAAGAGGATATTTATTCACTCCTTTCACAAATTATCTTTTCTAAAAAATCTACACAAATAAATCAAAGTTTGATGAATAATATTTGATGTTCATAGAATCCTTAACTCTTAAATTAATCGTTTACACAAAGCTTATTAAAGATAGTATGACAATTAATCCTTAACTAATTATAATAGATTTAGAGTATTGAAATATTTATGAAATTAAATGGGAATAGAAATAATATTTAAAAAATGCTTGTTTACATTATTTTAATTCCAAATCATGCTTTTTTTGTGGTTACACATGAATTGGCTACATTTTTGTTTCTGATAAATTTTGTTTAATTAGTAACAAAAGAAAGACAAATAAGATAATGTTTATACAGTTTACTTAAAAATTTTGAGTAATCTAAATTAATAAAACCAAATCAATAAAGATTGAAATTACTCTTTTCAAAAAGATTTATTAATAAGAACAAATTTTAGAATTTTCAATATAAATTTAGCATAAGAATAAGAATGATAGTTATATTTTTTGGGATTTATTAATAAATTTAGTAATTCAATTTTTATTCATTCAAATCAATATGTGACTACAATAAATTCATGATAATCAATGTCTTTTTAAATATATCATTCCTTTTTTAATTTTTCATACAATTTTTTTATTGAATTTAGTTTCATCTTTTTTTATTTTTAAGTTATATTTCAAACACAACATTTTGTAGACAGACCATAGAGTTAAGTTAATATACAAGTTAAATTTAACAATGATAAAGATTATTTTTTTTGAGTAAATATTTAATCTATAGTTTAAAGAGTTTATTTGTAATTAAAATGATTTAACAATTAAAAAATATTTCAGAATTAAAAGAAAAAATGGCTATTTAATAATTTTGAATAAAAGCAATATTAAACGTTAAAAAGATTTATTATTATTTTAATATTTTTTGATTATTTTTTAGTGTTTTTATTAATTATTTTAATTTATATTTTCAAAGAATAATTGAAAAAGAAAGACAAAACAAATTTGTTTCAATATCTTGAACTGAATATTAATAAATATTTGCTTTATTAATTAATATATCTTTATCTTAAAGCAAATAAAATTTTTTTAAATTAAAATAATTTTTCTCAAATTTTCTCTAAAATTTTTATGATTTAATCTATCTAATTTCTTTATTTCAAAAATCATGAATTTATTTTTTTAATGTTACAAATACTTAGATAGTAAGTTATTATATTTAATTTAAAATTCTAGTATTTTTGATTCATCAACTTACCGATTTCAAATAATTTTCAAAGTTTTTATTAACAAAAAAATGTAAGTAATTTCTTTCTTTTTTCTAACTAATTTAGATGGATAAACTAAAATCTAAAAAAAATTTAATAAACAGAACAATTAAGTAAAAGAAATTTTTAATTATGTATTTTGCTTTAGATTTGACTAGATATTTCACAATATTTTAAAAAATTATGAAAAACATTTAAATTTGAAAAAAAATCAAATATTTTTTCTTCTATATCTTTTTTATTGTTCTAATTTTATAATATTTAATGGCCTAATTATTAAAAAAATAAATCTTATAAAGTTATATTCTAATTTTGTAAAGCATTATAGCTTTTATTTTACTATTCTACTTAATAAATATTTATTTTAAAATATTTAGATATATATGGTACATAATTGATATAAATATTAATTCTATTGTAATTACTTAAATGTAGAATAAGAGAACTCTTTTAAAGTTAATTACATATTCTAAAATGAATTTATCTGTTTTACAATTTTAAAATAACATATATTCGCAAATTATTTTATAATCTCAAATAATTATTGTTAAATTTTAATTTATAACTAATGACTAGTAGTATTAAAGCTCTTCATTAATCAAAGAACAATCTGAAAAATTATATCTTCCTAAAAATAATGGCTTAAGCAATGAGTATATAAAAAATTTAATTAAAGGTTTCATCGCCAAGCTTTAAACTGATAATAAAATTATACATTCATTATCTCTGCTTCTAATTTTATTATCTTAATTATTAACAGTCATCAATTTTTATGCTTCTTTCTCTATTTTGTGTTATAAATGAATAGCGCAGACAATAAATTTAGATTCTTTTTATTTTAAACTAATTTCTTTAACTTATATTTAAATATATCTATTCATAAATTATGATCTTGCAACTAACAATTTTTTAATGCCATTGATTTGGTTCCAAGAGATATTTAATTTTATCAATGAAAAAAATTTCAAAAGAATAGTATTTAAAAGTTTTTATTATTAAATTTATATTTATATTATTTATATAAAATATTTATACGATTAAATGGTTTCAGCAATTTTAATATTGAGCAAATTTGATAATTTGATAATTATTGTATATTCTACTATTTTTTTATGATACTCATAAATTCAGAATCTAAATAAGCTTATATGAATGAATATCTCTTTAATCCTTAGTCCTAAAATTTATTCTTGCTAAGAAATGTCAAAGAAAATATTAATTTATTTCTTCAAGCTTGTAACAATTGCTATTATTATTATTATTACTATTACTATTGTCTCTGTCTCTTTTATTTATGTTGTCTGCATAATTTAGGACACGCTTTTATCAATGCTATGATAAAAACTAACCCTACACCTATAAGAACATAACCATACCAAGGAAATCCACCACTTCCGCCACCTGAGCAGTATAAACCACATGTAGTATCAGAACAGCAGCCATACCCATCTTCGCAATAGTATTATATACCACCTTGAACACTGCAAACTTCATAAGCATGTGCAAATGAAAAAGCGATTAAGATAAAAATGACAGATTTAAACATTGATTTTTACTTGTAATTAAGTTATTTTGATTATACAAAATTGAATTGAATTAAATGCAATCTTATTTAACCCTAGTTTTTACCCTGATCAGACTGAATATAAAATAGCACTAAGATTTAAATTGAATAAAAGCTTATTTAATTAAGTAAAGATATGAAATAGATTGATCAAAAGATCAAAAATAAAACCTAATCAAAATAATCAGGCAATTTAATTAAATTTTTCTTATGTATTTTATTAATATATCCAAATTTTTAATTAAGATTAGTAAAAGAGATAATGAGATCTTTGAAATAGATAAATAGATCAAAGCTTATTAATCAAATCCAATTAAGAAATTAGAAAGATAAATTTGACTAATGTTAATGTCTGATTATTTATTTTTCTTTAATTATTTTTATCTATTGTTCAACAAAATATACTGATTGATTTCTTCTACTATAAAAGAAATTTAACTCATGAAATTCAAACAAATCAATTACATTTTCATAATTTTGGATTTCATATTTTAATTCATTTTGGAATTAGAAAATCAAAAAAAAGAAATTTATCGAAATCCTTTATTCAGAATCAATTACATTGAATTTACAATAGATTTAGTTAAAAATTATTTTATATTTCTATTAATATGTTTATTATTAAAAAAGAATTTTTAAAAATAATTGTTAATAAAAAAAAATAAAATAAGTTTTGATAGGAATAAAAAGCGTTCTACATAATAAAGTCCAAATATTGTATTTCAATATAAAATTTCTTTGATTTTAGATTATATACAAACGAATGCTCATGTTCCATAAATAAATATTATCTTATATTTTAGAATTTTTCATCAAAACAGCAAAGTTTCATTAAGCCTTCAAACTATTAATAGTAGACAAAATATTCATCTTATTTTAGTGGATTCAATGTTTTAGAGATAATATTTTTTTAATTTTAAATTTAATGTAGAAAATTAATTTTAATAAAATCTATCAGAAAAGCAAATATAGACAAATTTTAAGATCAAAATTCTTTAGATATTTTTTATGTTTTCTTTAGCAATCAAATTCAGAATAAAATTATTTTATAGAAAGAGATTTTAATTTTAAATAAAAATAAATAAATTAGAAATCAAATACAATTCATTTTGCTCAGAGAATAAAGATTAAAGTGATCTTCATTATATTTTACATTTACTTTCATAATAACTTTTTAGATATTAGGCTTATGTAAAAACTAAAAACTGTCTATCATAAATAAATTACATCTCATATAAATTCTTCAAATTTGCCAACAATAACAAATTAGAAAAACTACAAAGAAGTATTCATATCAAAATATTTTTCATAAAAAAATTAATAATGCATTATTGAATTTTAATTTAATGGATGAAATGATTACTTTCAAAGTAGTTTTCAAATTTCATTTAAAATGATTTCTAAATTAAATCTTTCTATAAAACATAAATAATTCATCAATTTAAAAGTTTCTCAGATAATTTTCTGATTAAGCAACCACATTTTTCTATCATAATAAAAATTTATAAAACCATATGATTAAACTTTAAATTAATATTGCAAAAAAAATTTGATCAACATATAACAAACATACATCAAATATCTTTCCTTTTTTTTCAATTATTTATTGGCATTAAATTACTAAAGCATCTAACTATTTATTTAAATCCTATTCTGTTAGGGGTTAAAAAAATTAACCAATAGTTCTATTGATTTAATTTACATTATTTAAAGTAATTTTTCTACTAAAGTCTCAAAGTTCCTGAATAGATATCTATCGGAAAAATTTAAATCTGGGGAATAATCTGGTGATTTGAGGATTTTTTTTTTAATTTAAAAAGAATTACTTTGTTTTCTTAGAAATATGAGATTTTACATTATCATGCATCAAAGTAAAAATCAATTTTATTTTAACTTCCCTTTCAGTAGCATTTTAAATTTTTTGATAAACTCTATATATCTATCAAAATAAATAGTTTTTCCTGTATCATTTACTTCATAATACATACATGCTACTGCGAAAGTTTGATGCCATTATCAGAAGAAATTTCTTATCTGAAATAGTTCTTCTTTCCTAAATTGAAAATTTGATTCATTTAATTATTAAAAATTGAAAATTGAATTTAAAATATGTCTTATACCTCTTGAATGTTAGAATAAAATTATATAGACCTATAAACAAGTAAGTATAATCAATATAAGATTAAAAAAATTTCAGTCATTCTTTAGTATGCAATCCTTGCAAAAAATTTTTTGCAACACCCTTTTATTGCTAAAATAATGAAAGATACTTAGCAATATTTAGTGGATTTTTTTCTATTTTAAAAAATATCGCAATTTTAAAGGTTCAGGATTTAAAGTTTTATGAACTCATTAATTTAAAATCGCACATAATTGGAAAATTAGTTGTTTAAGATAACGTTAACTATATTATTTGAATTTTAGATCTGTCTCGTTTAAATAAGAAATTCTCCTAAATAGAATTTTATGGTTTAGTAACCAGTTATGAATGAATCTGAAATAAATTATTTTAGCAAAAATCTATTCATGAAAATGCAATTTTAATTTTATCTATGATAAAATGAGAAGCTAGCTTTAAAGATAAATTAGATAGTAGCCAAATTTACTGAAGGAGAAACAGATAAAAATAATTGAAAATTTAATAATTATTATATTATGTTCATAGACTTGAATTTAATAACTCTAAACTATTATTTGTTGTGGAGAGATTTTTGATAATAAGATTATACATTTATAGACTTGAAGGTGATGGCCCTAAAAAATATTTAATTTGATTTGCATAAATCTTATTAAAATAATTAAATTACATCGCTTCTGCTTCTGAGTGTTTGAGAAAATAATTGATTAGACAAACATTCACTTAATTAAATTTAGAATTTACTCAAAAATTTAGTAATAATTTTTTTATAAAAAAAACAAACAAGTATTTAATGAATAAATAAAGGATTTTCAATACTTCATTTTTAATATTTTTTTTAATTGATACTATTAGCATTCTTGTATCAGTTTATTTGTTTCGAAGAGGAAACTAAGAATATTTTATTACTTACTGGATACTCTTTGTTTTTGAGAAATTGGCTATGCTAATATTAAATATCTGTAAAAACGGAAAAAAGACTAATATATGGTATGCCTGCTTAGATATACTTTAACTAAATTTTTTACAATCATAAGATAGCTAAGATTTTTTAGTACTAAAGATAAATTTGCTCTTTAGACTTTTTGGAAGAGTTTATCCTTTGTTAATTATTTAATTAATATGCTTTTTTGGCCTAGGATTATTTTCCGAGCTCAGTCATATTTACATCTCACTAGCGATTTATGGAAATTTCTTCTTTTTGGCAATGTACGCTGGTTT